>JAMPIV010023095.1:0-15705 GCA_024509875.1 Oreohelix idahoensis
TCTAGTTTCCGAATTTATAGTTTTTATGTCATCGGTAGATACGCGTCAAAGTACAAGATCTTAATTAAACTGTTATCCATGTTTTAGTGTCTACGGCTGTTTATAGAAGAATTCAAATGTTTATCTTGACTTCTTAAAAATAGAACTATTACACAACCTAGGTCTACTTGTTTAAATTTAGCTATGAACGCCAAGTAAAAGTTTAAGACTTTCGATAACATATTTAATGCTTTGGAGCTGTATAGAATATCTAACAGTTATAGCCATTATGCGTCCCCCTAATTATAACCCATTATGAGTTTAAACAGGATATTTGTATCCTTACTTGTTTTATTTTTACATAAGGGCTGTATAAGACTAACTCTGTAGACTCGATATAACGCGGATGGTGGGATTTCAACCTTTAGCACCGCGTTTAAAAATTGAGTCCGTGTTGTTACGAATGTCACTTATTTTGACGTTGAATTGTAATCGAACGATTGACATAAAAAACCATGAATGACTGTCCTAGTGGAAAATAACAATTAATCAATATCCACACCAGACTATACGGCGAAAAATCAATCAAAAAAATATATGCATTAATGTTCATCATTATATTTTTTTGAAAGCTGAACAAAAAATATTTTCACTCCAATGTTTCAGTGCTATCACTTGTTTTAATTATAAAATAAATTGCGTATTCCCGTAAACAAGGGTTGCGGTGCACAAACCGAGACCTAAGCTATCTCGCGATCCATCGAGGAATGGTAAAAACATATCTATTCAGTTTAAAATTAATATTCTTAGAACACTATGATATATAGTCTGTACAGACAGACCTATAATCTCGTCTCTTAAGATTAAAATGCCCATTGAATCTACTACTCTTAACCACTTTGTTTTTCAAAATAAAAAACCACGTGAGTAGTTGTTGTATATGTCTTACTATCATCAGCCCTATACGTTTTCTTTTTTTTTCCTTTGGTCCATCCATCTTCAGTGTTGAATCTTTTGGAAGCCTGAAGTTTAAATTGTTCTTTGCTGCCCTTTGCTTCGCATTGACGGTCGCAAGTCCGTATTGTTTGTAATGGATGTGATGTATTTTTAGATAGGATTAAGTATTGTTGTAGTAACTGTTTATTAAAATTTAGGAAGTATGTATTGTTGTGTATGGACTATGTAATGTTAAGGATGTAATGTTATAGTTTTATTCAATGTATGTATTGGTGTAGGAATTAGTAAATGTTTGTAGAATGTATGTATTGTTGTTCCTGATTGTATGTAATTGTAGATATATATTTAATGTTGTAGATGTATTTACTGATGTAGGATTGTTACAATATTTTGTAGATGTAATGTAAATGTTTTTAGGACTTTATGAATTGGTTAGTAGGCTGTTAAGCTAAATGTAGACAGATGTATTTAATGATGAAGTATGAAATGAAATTTTTTATGATTTATGATTGGTTTGGATGGGATTAATGGTAATGTGGAAAGTTTGGGGTATTAATGTCAGGATGCTATGTATATCGTTTTCAGGAATAATGTAATGATTTGTAATAGCATATATGGTAACTTTTGTTTTAGGATGTATGTTATAGTAGTTATGTCAGTAAAGTATTGTTTTATGATGTACTTATGTTGCACTCTAGGAGGAACTCGTATAGTTTAGTAGTAATTTCAAGTACAGTATTAAGGATGTTGAAAAGATATTTAGGATTAAAGTACATTTTATCTTCATAACAGTAAAATAAGCCGGCAAGTCATATTATTGCTTTACTATTTATGGTAATAGCGTAGATTTATGAATTGAAGTAGTATTTAATATAGTGTATTGATATGAAAATAACTTGTTTGGAAGGATTATGTAATGTTATAGGTATGTATTAAATGTTGTATGATGTTTTAATTGTTTGTAGGATGTATGTAAAGTATGTAGTGTGTATGGTTATTTTTAGTAGTGATGTATGTAAAGTTTGAGTATGACGAAGAAATGTAATGTTGTGAGTAAGTATAGTAATGTTTTTTAGGCATGTTCATTAATGGATTTATGTATTATAAGTATTGTTATGTAATGATTGTAATGTATTGTTTTAGGATGTAAATCCCTTGTTTTTATGCTGTATGAAATTGTATTTAGGAAGAAAGTGTAATGTGGGTTGGGGGATATTGGGTGATTTGTATGTATGGGTAATGGTTTGGGTGGGTGGGTGAGGGTAGTGGGTTGTGGGGGTGGGAGGTTTTTGGGTTGGGTGTTTGGGGGGGGGGGGAGGTTTTGGGTATTTATATTTGATGGTATGGTGGGACTGTAGCATTTAGATAATGCTGTATGAGATCTGGTTGAAGCTGTAGTGATGGGGTGTGTAATTGGGTGGGGAATGATGTGGGATGTAAATGTAGGGGGGGTAGTGGTGGGTTGGAAATGGTGTTAAGGTTAAGTATGTAATGTGTTTTTGGGCTGTATGTCAGCTTTGATTTTTAATTGTGGTGGTGGGGATAGGGGTGGTTGGGTGGTGTATAGGTTTATGTTGGGGGTTATTATGGAATATCTAGGTAGTTGGGAGTGATGTATTTATGTGTATTTATGAGGATGTTTGGGAATTGTGGTATTAGGATGGTAAGGTAATGTTCTTATGACGATGTGGGGGGGTAATTTGTGAGTTTGTGGGGTGTGTTTGAAATGTATAGGGGGGATGTAATGTAAATGGTGTAGTTGTAGTATGTATGTATTTTGTATGGTATATGTATGTTATTGTAGTGAAATGATATGACATGTAATGTTGTATTACTGTATTAATGTTGTTATGCGTATTAAATTTTGATGTTGTATTGATGTATGGATAGTGTTTATTGTTTTTGTAATATTGAAGAATTAGAGAAGTAGAATGTTATTTAAGATGCGTACTTGTTATGAGATTACAGTATTTTAGGTCTTAGCTTTTGATATTAGATGCAATAGTTGGTGGATTAATAGTTATTAGTAAAGTTAGTTCATGTTAATTTTGCATTGATTTAGCTGTTATTAGTGTTATGGGATTATTTTGGTATAGTTATTAGGTAAAAATGTTGTAGAGATTAAAATTAGAAAAATGTATGATGCTGTTGTTATGTATTTTATGTTTGAATATCGACTGTATTAAATTTATGTAGGAAGTTTGTAATGAGTTAAGGATGTAGAATATGTATGTGTCTGTTGATAGGATTAGTGTCAATGTGGCTTTACAAAAACCTTATCATAATGTATTTGGCCTAGGAATTAGAATAATTTAATTTATGTGTAGTTTTTACAAAACTCAGTTTGAGTATAAGCAAAACAATTTGGTGCATATTATCCAATTTCTTTTACAATTAATCATCTTATTAAGTGTAAATTATGGTAAGTTAGGTGACAACTATCTACTTAGTAACATAAATGTAGGAGAGGAAAGATGAAAATTGAGTGAACAATGATTTTTAAAAAGTAAAGACAAACTAAAATTACCAGAAAGGTCAATTCAACAAGACTCAAACCTTAGAAAAAACAGTAAAACTTAACAAACAAACAAAGTGACACACAGACACACTATTCCAGCTAATATACAAGAATGCCCATCGTTCACATTGTGGCTCTACACTCACTTCGCCAATGTATGATATCTTCATGTTTAAATCAGTTGACAAGATTTTGTTGAAATATGAGAAACTCTCGTACAACTTGAATTTTCCCACTTAATCTGGCGAAAGGCGTAAGAGGAATTAATCCTTAACTCACAAAGAGATGCTAGTCGCCCACAATATGGTGTTGGTCACCCATATTCTGTCTTGGATGTAATGGATGGCTATCACTCTCGAGAAGTTGTATGTTTGAGTTATGGTTTGGTTCCAGCTATAATTTAACTGATGTTGATTGTTAAAAATGTTGTGAGCATCTTCAGCTCCTGAACAATTGGTTTCCCAAGTTGGGAATCCCTTCCTATTGAAATATAGCTGGGACAAGTTCTTCTTCTCTTTCCCCGTTGCGAATGGGAAACTTGAAGAATCGTCCAAACATGTTACAGCTGAGTTACAACGCAAAGCTCAGTGATAAATAAGTTGATTCGTATATCAGCATTATCACTAGTTTGTCTGAAGTTTCGACTGAGAAACATGTGGATTAGATCAATCAAAAGTAATATACCACGACTGACATGCTACGAGATGACGTTTATGTAGAATTATTTGAGAGTAGTCTAGAGTCTGGTTCTATCCAGTAATGTCCACTGGTACAGACGCTATTTCTAATCCCCATTGGATCGACGCATGCTGCAGCACATTGATTTTCACTACATATCTTTTAGCCTATTTTTCCGCTCACAATCAGTGATGTCCATCATCTCTCCAGGATATGGCGTGTCCTCATGTAAGGCAGGAACAACATTTTTGATAACCACTTTCTGCGGTCGGTGATTGGCTCGATGACCATCCATCGTACCAGTTGCCCCGCACCTCAAGGTTCGGCATCTTTTGCATCCTTGACTTCCGACATTTTTCTCTTCTCCGCCAAGTTGTACGTTTGGTCGGCTCTCTTTCTCTTTCCTTTCCCTCTGGGGTCCATAGCCATAGCATTCTTGTAAATGGTAAATCATTGTCCCTTCTGAGTACATGATGGCCAATCCAACATAACTTCCAGCGAAAAGTTTGCCAGCTATTTATGGAGTGCATAAAGTGTCCACCCTGGTTTACTCCGAATATAGTTTTTTCGTATGGTTGCTGAGTGGGAGTATTGGCTCCAAAAGTATTTTCGGAAATATTTACACTAAGGCAGATTTGTGTGGAAGGAGTAGTACTCTGTTTCGAACATTTTTCCAGACCTTTTCTATTTACGGTAACTCTTCCATATACCGTACCATAGATAAAAGCACAGAAAATACACATCTCTTGACATTACAATCTTTAATATGGTGTTTGTGCTGTACAGGGAAGACTTTCCAAATTTGTTCAATTGATTCACTACACTACATGCTTGTTCCTCTGCTTAATTCAATCATGTTGTTTAATTGATCCCTTGCCAAAAACGCTTTTATATTCATTCTGTTAGATAATGTCCTTCGCTTGTTTCCGTAATACTTACTTCAGGTTTTTACTCAAATGCATCCTAGGAAAGTAAATTGTGATACTGGTCAAACTTTTACCCTACTGTTTTCTAATTGCACACATTCTTGTTCCTACTGTACAGTTTATTGCTCATTAAACCATTCCCACTAATTTACCCTTATCATAACCTCTTAACAAACTTCAGAAACAACTACAAATCCCACAATCCAACCTCACCCTGGCCAAACTAAATACAGCTTCATTTCGTTTTTTATTCCTTGAATGTGTCACATCCATCAACACACCACCACACGCTTCCAGTCTAACCAACTTAAATGGTACCCTACACTTTGTTTCTAGGGAAGGAACAGCTCAGCGTCAGGAAGGAAGAGTGGTCACTCACCACCTTTCGATGTGCAGGACCTATAATAAGGTAAAGCCTCTAACACGTTCACTCCCCTACGGCAATATCTACTATTTCATTAGTCTAACTTTCAACTATATGATCAGCAATGTACGCAATAAACTATTTTTGTTATTGATTTACTCAAGGTTCATGGCAAAGTAAAATAACAACAAGGGACAAAAATAATTCAAGATCTTCGCTCGGCAATTTTATTTTAAATTTTACAGTTACTTCCCAGGACAGGGTCCTCCATAAATTAAATTGCCCACATGGGTGGCGGATTCCTTCTTGCCACTAGGCACCCCTCACGCATAAAAAACACACAGAAAAAATACATATATCATTTTCAAAAATAATTTTTTAAAACTGTAAACAGAGTATACTCATAATAATTTGCTGCGAAGGCAAAATCCACTTGGCTGTCACCCGGGGCAGAACGTCCTTATAACGCCACGTTGGTTCCCTAGCTGATCGGCCTTCGTCGTAAATTGGTGTTTAAAAATTAGTCTCCGCACTACTCCTAAATTACCTGCCCTAGTTCTCTTAAAAAAAAACAAAACGTTTCGGTGTTCTATATGCTTGACCTACAGCTTAACGTGACCTTTAACATAATCACCTCACTTTACCCTTTTAGACTCCAACCCCCCCCCCCCCCCCCCTTTCCCCCCATTGTACTGTGTTTTAAAAACCTCACCAAAAAAAAAAAAATATTAAAAAATTCGAGATACTACTATAAACAAACACCGAAGGGAACTTAGGCCGATTCTGTGAGTCCTACGTACTTTACAGAGTAATCGATACCACATGACATTGGATTTGTGCCTTTCAAAAAGATGGTCCTCATTAGCGTGATTTATATCGATAACGACCGCCTCATTGTTATATCACCGATATAAAATCATCATTTCGCAACAAATAATCTTGGTAAACATATTACGATTTTGAACAGAAATTAATTTCGCGCAGACCAATTTGGCATGCTATGAAATGTACTTCTACAAAAAATGCAGCTAATTTCGTTTGATACCCCTCTCGAAAACACTATGTCGCTAACATATTTACAAACCACATTGTGTCGGCTCAATCTGGTCCATTCTCGATATACAGGTAGATCACACGCGAAAATTTTGTAAGATAATTTAGGATCAGTGTAGAAAGCGTTGAAGAGAAAAAAAAAACTTTTAAAAACCCTAAGGTAAAATTCCATTTTCATTATCTGCCATCATCATTCCGGAATTTTAAAAAAAGTCTCCGCAAGTAAATTATATTTGTTTTTTCAAATCAGGAAAGATCAACACAAACAATAACTGTTCAAACAAGTAAACATTTTAAAAAAAGAACAAAATCAAGTCTTAATAAAATCTATTAAGTGATAACAACAATTCCACGCCCGTTCAAAAGCATTTATCTCGGGGATCGACAGAGGAGTTGTTTTGCGAAAATGACTGAACTTCCCTAATCTTCAAAAACATTTAAGCATCACACCAAAAAATTAACACAAAACAGAAAACACAAAACAATCAACAACAACAAAGATATTTAAGAAACCAAAAATGAACAGTGACAACACAAACAAAAAACTTGAGAATGAAATCAAAGCTCAGCACTAGGATACATGTCCCACAATGAAAGGAATCTGCATACTATGAAGTAAATTACATGACCAGACCGTTGTGTCTGGAATGCCCCCACAGTAACATAAAGGAATACGTGCAAGACTACAAACACAAAGTGATAGCAAGTAAATTGGAAACAACCATGAAAGTGCGAAAGAGAATACCTTAAAAAGAAATCGTAACAACAGTTACAACTCTTTAATTTTTTGATCACAAAACGAAACAACTAACATTTTGTTTTCCACAACCATGTAACACCCTATGACATTTTAAATTATCCCACAACATGTAACAACTAAACATTACCAAATTATTCACAAAATGATAACACTAACTTTCATTCTTTCTCAAAATCTACTCAAATTTTTGTTAACAATAACTTATTTCATTTATCACCAACAATAAACACTTACCACTTTTAGTGAAAACTAGTGTAAGGTGTTTCATGAATAGTAAAAAATGAAAGTTATGTTAACCATTTAGAGAACAATAAAGTCCCCATTGCAATGTAAACATTTAATCAAAAATATATACCAAAATTACATGTTTACAACCATTTGTAGAACTTAAAAAGTCATTGTGTTACATGTATTGGAAACAACCACCAAAAAATAGTAACAACGTTTTGAGTGACCAAAACAATAACAGTAACCAGTAACCGCATTAATCAATTATACAAGCCATTACAAACACCACAATATCCCTTCCGATTGTTTCCAATTACATTCAACAAATTGATAAATATGTCAGACCCTCCTCAACATCTGGTTGTACAGAGGGCACATTCCAGACCAACTACTGTCATTACTAACTATCACCACTTATCCTCATAAGTCGTGCCTTAACCATTGCCATCAGCTTCTACAATCAACACTTCAACTTTTATATTTTTTTAGTTCCACTGTCATTATTAGTTCTTAAAATCTTTTTAGATTTTTTACTGTAATAAGTAGGTGTTTTAACCTTTATGCTTCATTTTTAGTTTAAAGTGCTAAAGATTTATATAAGAAGATAGGGAAGTTCGTTTTTCGCCCAACACTCCACTCCAACGACCCCGCGACATAGCTAATCCCATTTGCTTGGATGTGTATTCATACATATTTTATTATAACGCACTTGATTTTTGTTCTTTATATTTTACATGTTACTTGTTTTGAACAGTTATTGTTAGTCTTGCGTTGTACTATCACCTGAATTTGAAAAACAATTTTAAAAACTTGCGACGCCTTTTTTAAACAAATTCGTCTACAGAAGATGGCGAAAATGAAATATCATCTAGGTAAATTTTTTTTTTTCTCTTCCACTCCCTGACCTAAATATCAAAACAAAATTATCGCGATTGATCTACCTTTATCAATCGAGCATGACCAGTAGCCGAACCAATGTTTTTATTAAATATGTTAGTCGACATAGTTTTTTCGAGAGCGGGTCAAACGAAAATTATCCTTCATTTTTGAGACGTAATTCATATCTTCACAAATGGCTGCGCAAATAATTCTGTTCAAAAACCTAATATAATTCACCAGACATTATTGTGTGGCGAAATGATTTATATCGGTGAACAAATGATGCGGTTCGTATCGCTATAAACACTAACAGAGACCAAACAATTTGAAAGGCCACAACTCCACTGACAAGTGGTATCGATACTCTGTAAAGTACGGACTCACAGAATCGCCTAAGTATCCTTCGTGTGGTTTTATAAGTATCTCGAATTTTTTTAAATTTTTTTTTTTCTGGGATGGAGTTTTATCAAAACAGTACCCATGTTGGGAAAGAGGGGTGGGGTGGGGGGTGATTACACTCGGTGTGAGGTTGATAAAGGTCAGGGGGGGGGGGGGGGGGGGGGGGGGGGGGGGGGGGGTGTGGCGATGCAGTAAGGTCAAGCATAAACACCAAACGTTTTAAAGAGAACTAGGGCAGGTTTATAGGAATTGCGGAGCTAAATTTTAAACAATTTCGACGATGCCCCAGCAGGGACACGTCGTTCATAAGGACTTTCCTTCCCCGTGTGGACAGCCAAAAGGATATTGCCATCGCAAATTATAACTATACTCAGTACAGTTTTAAAAATCTATATTGAAAAGAAAAATCTGTATTTTTTCTGTGTTAATTTATGCGGGGTAGCCTACAGATAAGGATCCGCACCAAGTGGGCAATTATAATTTAAGGAAGTGCCCTTGTCCAGGGATAACTAAAATTTAAAATAAAAATGCTCGAATGAAAACTTTAATTTGTATCCCCTTGTCATTATTTACTTTGCAATTACCATAAAAACAATAACACAAATATTTATTAGCGTACAATTGCAGGGACCATATATAGGTTAGACCAATGAACATAGTATACTCATTCCGTACGGTGATTGGACGTGTTAGAGGCTTCCCTATACTAGGTCCAGCAACGAAAGGGTGATGCCCCACTTCCCTTCCACCAGCCTGTTTCCCTACCCATAGAACAAAGTGTCGGTAACCCATTACATTTGGATATAGACTAGGGAGCTTTGTTGTATTGTTTTGAATGAGACACCATTCAAAAAAAACCTAAAAAGACTGAAATAAGTATGGCCGCTCAGCATGTTGAGCCCTTAACATCAATCTGAAAGAAGACAGATGACATTACACCACTAAAGCGTGGGCAAAATCCTGAGCCAATCACCGTTAAGGAACCAAAGTACTATAAACATGACTGACACATTAACTTACACTACGATGCATAGTAACCACCAGACGAGCGAACAAGCAAGCCCAATACACCACAGAAATGCCACTAACTTGCCGTCAACAATAACACCCACATAATTTCGAATAACTCGAAGCACACAGCCTTTTCTAGTCTCACACCAAATTTTGGCATTCTTCCCCGAACAGCTCAACACACACATAAAAACATTTGAAAGAGGATCTGTAGATAACTATCTGTCTTAACTATTGTGAACGGAATACAGGATATTAGTCCCAGAGCATGGAAATTTCCGAAAACTGTACTCCCTTCCACACAATACTTCCTCAGGAAAAAATCTACACCGAAATCATTGGCCCAACACCAACAGCAACCAAGAACAACATATTCGAGTAATCCAGGAGGACATGCACACCAACATAGCACTTGCAAACGCTGTGAGTTTGGTTGGCGCCCTGTACTCAGACATGGCCCCTAAACCATCACAAGAACCGCTCTGCAAACCCCCGATGGTAAGCACAGAGAGGCCACAACTAAAGAAGAAGAAGAAGACTGGAGCGCATCGATATCGTGAATAGAACTCTGTACCTTTGCCACGATAGACCAGCTCTAACTACTCTGCACGCACATACAGTCGTTTCATCTATTTATTCACTTTTCTCAGACTTGTAGAACAATCTTGACAGAATGGAACCCGATCAATTGCCACTACGTGCATACAACAGTAGACGATTTCGTTTTATGGCACGGGAAAGACCAAGAGCCTATCTTACAAGGAGGGATCAGGGCACAATTTTCCGGCTCAGAACACAACATATACCACTCAACAATCACTTGAACAGAATCCAACCAAAACACTCTCGAGAGTGCCAGCTATGTAACTACCCCTACGAAACTGTTGACCACCACCTCTTTGAGTGCCCAGCACTCTATGACGTTAGGAAAATGCTCCTTCCTCCTAGGCCAGATAAGTGGAACACCTTGTACGGAGATACAAAACAACTTGCGAAAACATGCAGATATCACTACATGGCGAAGTGCGAGAGCCCAAGAGCCGCTGGATCAAGAACAAGACCAACAGACAGATGGATAGACACCATTGCATACATCCTACAACAATACAAACATCCTATAATAATACATACATCCTACAACAATACATACATCCTACATCAATACATACATCCTACAACATTACATACATACTACAACATTACATACATCCTACAACAATGCATACATCCTACAACATTACTTACATCCTACATCATTACATACATCCTACAACAATACATACATCCTACAACAATACATACATCCTACAACATTACATACATCCTACAACATTACATACATCCTACAACAATACATACATCCTACAACAATACATACATCCTACAACATTACATACATCCTACAACAATACACACATCCTACAACAATACATACATCCTACAACATTACATACATCCTACAACATTACATACATCCTACAACATTACATACATCCTACAACAATACATACATCCTACAACATTACATACATCCTACAACAATACATACATCCTACAACAATACATACATCCTACAACATTACATACATCCTACAACAATACATACATCCTACAACAATACATACATCCTACAACAATGCATACATCCTACAACATTGCATACACCCTACAACATTACATACAGCCTACAACATTACATACAGCCTACAACATTACATACATCCTAAAACATTACATACATCCTACAACATTACATACATCCTACAGCATTACATACATCCTACAGCATTAAATACATCCTACAGCATTACATACATCCTATGACATTACATACATCCTACAACATTACATACATCCTGCAACATTACATACATCCTGCAACAATACATACATCCTACAACAATACATACATCCTACAACATTACATACATCCTACAACAATACATACATCCTACAACAAGACATACATCCTACAACAATACATACATCCTACAACAATACATACATCCTACAACATTACATACATCCTACAACATTACATACATCCTCCAACAATACATACATCCTACAACATTACATACATCCTACAACAATACATACACCCTACAACAATACATACATCCTACAACAATACATACATCCTACAACATTACATACATCCTACAACATTACATACATCCTCCAACAATACATACATCCTACAACAATACATACATCCTACAACAATACATACATCCTACAGCAATACATACATCTTACAGCAATACATACATCCTGCAACATTACATACATCCTACAACATTACATACATCCTACAACATTACATACATCCTACAACATTACATACATCCTACAACAATACATACATCCTACAACAATAAGTACATCCTACAACAATACATACATCCTACAACAATACATACATCCTACAACAATACATACATCTTACAACATTACATACATCCTGCAACAATACATACATCCTGCAACAATACATACACCCTTCAACATTACATACATCCTACAACAATACATACATCATACAACAATACATACATCCTACAACATTACATACATCTTACAACATTACATACATCCTACAACAATACATACATCCTACAACAATACATACATCCTACAACAATATATACATCCTACAACAGTACATACATCCTACAACATTACATACATCCTACAACATTACATACATCCTACAACAATACATACATCCTACAACATTACATACATCCTACAACAATACATACATCCTACAACAATACATACATCCTACAACATTACATACATCCTACAACAATACATACATCCTACAACAATACATACATCCTACAACAATACATACATCCTACAACAATACATACATCCTACAACAATACGGACTTGCGACCGTCAATGCGACGCACTTGTCTCAAGAACTTAAACTTCAGCTTCCACAATGCTTCACACTGAAAGAGGTGGCCACCAAAGGAAAAAAAACGTATAGGGCAGTGATAGTTAAAAAACAACAACAACTACACGTGTTTTTTATTTTGAAAAACAAATGTGGTATATTAGAGATCAATGGCATAAATCATAAGAGCGAGAATATAGGTCTGTCTGTACAGACTCTATATCATAGTTTCCTAGCAATATTAAATACACTGAAGATATGATTTACCATACCTCGATGTAACGCGAGATAGCTTATGTCTCGGTTAGAGCCCGCACCCTTGTTTACGTGCATACAATTATGTTATAATTAACAGTGAAAGCACTGAAACATTTGAGTGAAATATTTATTTTCAGCATCAAAAATAAAAGATGAACATAATTAATATATTTTTGATTTATTTTCGCGTAATTCAGGTGTGGCAATAATTAATTGTATTTACACTAGACGTCCTTCATGTTGATTTATGTCAATCGTCGATACATTCACGTCAAAATAAGGACATTCGTAACAACACGGACTCACTTATAACGCGGTGCTAAAGGTTGAAACCCACCATCCGCGTTATATCGAGTCTACAGTGTAGCTCTATACAGCCTTATTTAAAAAAAAAAGTAAGGATACAAATATCCTGTTTAACTCCTCATGGGTTATAATTAGGACGCATAATGGCTATAACTGTAGATATTCATACACAATGCATTAATAATGTTATCGAAAGTCTAAACTTTTTATTGCGTCAATAGCTAAACTTAACAAGTAGACTAGGTTCGTGTAATAGTTCTATTTTTAAGAAGTAAGATAACATTTGAATTCTTCTATACAGCCGTAGACACGCAAACATGATACCAGTTTAATTAAGATCTTGTCTTTGCACGCGTCTCTTCCGATGACATAAAACTATAAATTCGAAACTAGAAGCACACGATGCTTTTTTTTTTTTTTTCTAACTAGCGGCACTCGAGCTTTTCAGCTCTTTTGGCCCAATGACATGTCATTGCGAGGCTTGGGGGTTAGTGGACTTTCCTTCCAACCCGGTCAGGAGTCTCGCTCCTTCCCATCCACACGGGATTTATGTGCAGGAGCCGTTCAGATTATTCAGTCAAATTGCCGGTCGTAAACATTTCTTCAAACGCCGACGCCCGGGTTTGAACCATGAACACCTGGTCGCCAGTACAACGTTGTAGCCATTACACCAGCGCGGCTCCCCAATTCCCGGTCGTAACATTCCTTCAAACGCTGACGCCCGGGCTTGAACCTTGAAAACCTGGTCGCCAGTACAACGTTGTAGCCATTACACCAGCGCGGCTCCCGCACACGATGCTTAGAACAGTAGCCAAATAAAGGGGCCAGGGAATGGTCTACATGCAACCTGGCATGCCTCTGTCCAAAATAACCAGGAAACACAGAGTGAAACATTAAGTCCCATACCTTTTTTTGTTTAAAACGTTAGAATGTCATGGTATGTGTAAATGAAATATACCATGACAATGACAGAAAACTAAAGTTACGTCCTGATAATTATTAAGTTTATTATCATTCAGAATAGTGTACACGAGCGTTCCTACATAAAGTCAGTAAATACATAAATAAATAATACACAAAAGTATGTTTCAAGGATTCGTGAGAGAAATGAAGAAGTAGAAGCAATAGACAATTTATATGAAACAAATGTGAACATAAATAAATTTAACTGCGGATTTATTACATAAAATAATATGTCGCATTATCATTACAGCTCAACTTGATATGCGGGCTGGGCTGTTCAGTGCGTGACTTCACAGCGAAACGCAATCTCTGCGAGTAATTTTATAGGTTATTGTAGATTTTTTTTTTTTCTGTTGCTGGAAAAAAAATTCAAACATAAATAAATAAATAAAAATTACTGGGCACGTAATCTCCAAAAAAAAAAAAAAAAAACGTTGCCGATCGTTCAGCACAGAGTATTATCTTGGAGTTATTTCTCTTTAGCAATGTTTCGTTCATTAGCAGTGTTTCGTGGACATGTATCGTAGTGTGTAAGTATCGACTGTAATTAAGAACTGTCACGCTATCTGAGGGGCCAAACGCAGAGACAATTATTAACAAAATAATTTTTTTTTTTAAAGGTGGACCGAATGCTAATTTGAAAGACCGACTTACGAAGTAATAATGTACGAAAGTCCGTCCGTCAAGACAGCCGATAGGAAAGTCTGGCGCTCTCTCTTTCAAACCTCTACACCTCACGGTAGAAGAGGAACGACTAAGTAAGTAAGTAAGTTTGGGCAAGTACGAATGTAAGCATCTCCACCATATATTTACATATATTTAACCAGTGAAACCTCATTGCACATTATAATTGAAGCTTCTGTTCTTTCGTGCCACACTGTTTCCGTTTTTCTGTAGGGAGCGCGAAGTAACATTATAATGATGGTGACATATATATATATATATATATATATATATATATATATATATATATATAATTTTTTTTTTTTAAATTGGACCATGACTGATTCTGTAACTATCAGAAGTGATGTGCCTAAATCAGTTTTCTGTCTGTAAACAAGGTGTTTGTGATTATTGTCGTACCTGACGTCTTCTGACGTCATTAACCTGTAAACAATAAGGCACAGCCATGAGCATGACCTTGGCCAGGCTGCAGAAGTTGACATGATAAGATGTTTGAGCGTGGATTTGCGGCGTAACATGGACAATAAACAAGCAGTTAGAAGGCAGAACTGAGGTCCGTGAGATGTGGATTTGTAGTAGAATTGAGGATCGCGCTCCAGTCTACCCTGCTGTAAATGGGTACCTGACTATGCTCTTGAGTGAGACAAGGCAAAGGCAGCGATGAAGGATAACAGGCAACCCACCTCATCAAGCTGAGATTTAGCATGGTGAAGTCTGTAACACTTAACTGCCTAACGGCTGTCTCCCCTATGGCAGGTGTTCTCAACTTTTTTTTTGCTCATGGCCCCCTTCTGAGCCTCATTCTCCAGGACCTCGTATGACAGAGAGTCCTCA
>JAMPIV010023096.1:0-54054 GCA_024509875.1 Oreohelix idahoensis
TTTTCGCAAAGTTGGCCCTCGCCTGCAAGTCGAGTTTCACTCAGTGCTGCTATGTCAATGTTGTATCTGGCCAGTTCTCTCCCAATCAGGGCAGTTTGCCTCTCGGGTCTGTTTGTGTTGAAGTCTTTGTCGAGTAGAGTGCGCACATTCCATGCGCCTAGAATGAGGGGGAAAAAATATGTCCTTTCTTTTTCTTATGTGTCGCCCGCTGAAGTAGGGTACCCACCAACCGCGGTAAGCTGGTTAGGTAATGGTGGAGCAGGCAATGTTTAGGGCACCTTTTCTAGCCCCTTCCTCATGCCATGTAGGTGAGCAGTGCTTTCCTAAAGAGGGCTGCTCAGTCACTCAGGGGGCTGCCGAATCCCACTGCTGCTCCGATCAGTGGAAGACGACCATATGGCCTGAGCCGCCTGTGTGTAAATCTGCGACTACGACTGCCAGCGCACCCACGCCTGCCGCTTCGCCGCTCACCCATCGCCACAGGACTTGTTGTGAGTGGATGGATGAGTGGATGAGTGGATGAAAGAGTGACTTGCGCAGTGATTTGGTTTAAAGTGAGGAAGAGTTGCGCAATTTGTCGACCTCACTCTCTCGCCTGGGTCCATCTTAATCCAGTGGCAAGACAAGTCAAGACGACTGGAGATGAAGTCAGGTGCAGTGGATGACCATGGCTTTCTACGTGCCTCGCCATGCTCCTTACGCTCCACAGCGCGTAGCTGGTAATCGCCGTCATGCCCGTTGAACCAACAGGTGGTTTCTTCCGCGCAGTCTACCGAATCCAGTCTTCGCATGCATGGGTGGGCAGACCCTAACTCACCGAAGGTTTATAACCAGTCGGCTACCCTCACCTAGTTTAGCCGGCCTGTCAAAGCCGTTTCCCGGGGGTGGCCGCTGTCGCATGCTGACAGCTACAAGGAGCCACAGATGAGAGCTGAATGCCAGGTTTGGACCAAAGGTGGCCGAGCTGCCTTGAAAAGGGCATGACAGCTCCTTAACCAGAGGTACTACCAATACCTGACATCCCAACACCCCACCCCCCCCCCCCCCCCCCAAGAGTGAAGATACAGTACATGCGAATGATGGCAAACGTTCGTTAGAGTTGACAAATAGACCAATCTCACTCACTTATGGCTGGAAGTCATTTACGCCAACTACTGTGTACGTTTCATACCGTTTAATTGGAACGATCACACTTGACAGCATGGGTACAGTGACAGCAGACAGGTTGGCATAAATCATAATAATGTTGATCAATGAAATACACTATCACATGAGCATTCATGTTGAATAACATTGCAATGGAACATCTGTAGACAAGCACTTAGATTTCCACTGTTTATCAATACAATCATCAGGCTTTACTGACCGAGCATGTCAGTTAATAAATACTGTTCAAACATGACTCCTAAACAGGACCTCTTTTCTAGCGAAGATTCCTTTAGGTAAAGTTCAGCAAATCTATGTGAAGACAATATTAACCCACCAGTATTGGGTTTTCTTTATAACTGTGATCTCTTAATCATCACCTGATAATAAGGAGGCATCCCTGTTCTCTGCTTGATGATCGACAAAATGTTAGGGTCCAAAATGGCTTCTGGTTCCCTGTTGAGCATCGCTCACTATACGGATGTATAGCAAATCTTCAATAGAAGCTTTGTTCATAAACACAAATGTTTCTACTGGTATCAGCATATTCTGTCCTCATAATTGCTGCATATAAACATATTCGGTGCTGCTAGATAACATGTCGTCCCGACATATAGACATAGGTAAATTCATATAGACATCTGCCCATTTGAGCCTAGGAATGAAAGAGTTCAGTGAACAGTTCTTTTACCTTGGCATAGGAAATACACTAGCAAACACAAACGCTCTCCTGGTGATACTGAATCAACACTGGGGAACTCATGGACTTAACAATCCTAGAAGAAACTATCTTCGTCCCCATAATAAATCGAAGAGATCACAAACTTTGGCCAGGTCTAAGACATGACGTCCCGCCAGGCTCCTTCATCACCGAACCACACCCTAACGAATCTTCATGCGCCGAAAGTGCCTGACCCCAAAGTACAGTACAAGGAAAATAGTCCGACATAGACATACAAAGATAACACGATATAAGACCGAATCGTCTCAAACAGACAAGGAGTAAACATAGATTCGGATCATAAACATCCCTGCATAAACCTAAACAAGAATAATCTGTTTCTGGCTATACCAGACACAAAATATGACATAAGTCTAGATTCATACGCCAAGTTCGATATTCAGGAAAGATACAAGAACAGATAACTCATAGAATGAATACACATCGACTAATCTGAGTTCTGTCCCTTAGATTAAGAATCGTGAATTCAAAGATAAATATATTTTTATCAGACAAATAAATACATTTTACATTTGTATGCGTGCCAACAGTAATCTGTGCGTCACACAAAAGAATATGTGCGCAACAGACTACCACATCCCCCTGGGAAAAAAATGAAAATCATTTTTTTTTCATCTGAGAGCAACATACAATAGGCTCACAACGCACAAATACTGCGCAGATGAGAAATATCTGGAATTTATAAAGCCAAATTAAGGTAAAGTCGAAATATAGATCGACTGGTGAGAATATATCTCAACATCTCAGAGAAAGTATTTCTCTAAGTGTAAATATTTCCAGGGAGGTGTCACCAACGCATACTACTATACTTGCAATGACACAATGCATATAACAATTTCATATTTAAGCACTATAAGTACATGATTGACAAAAAAGAAAAATCATCAACGAGTATTGGTGAATATATATATCAATGAACGTAGTGATAGTAGTGATACAATCACTATATTACAAATTACAATGTGTATTTATCTTGATATAGAAAAGAAAAACTGTTGTAGAGTTGGATGTGTTAAGAAGTCCAAGACCCAACAGTTAGGTGGAATCATGTGGGCATCTAGACAAAATGTTAGCCATCACATTATCTGATCCACGGATAGCTCGTACTGAGAAATGAAAAGGTTGAAGAGCAATTGCATATCGAGTAGACCTCGAGCTCTTCAAATTTTTACTCTGTATAGCCGTAAGAGCTTTCTGATCTGTTTCTACTAGAAAATGTGCGCCTAGAAGAAATCTTTGGAGTTTGAGAATTGACCAAACCATAGCCAATAGTTCACGGTCTAAAACCGAATAATTCCTTTCTGCAGCATTAAGTTTTCTAGAGATATACATTACAAAATGCAGAGTTCCAGAGTACTCTTGCATTAGTGCCGCTCCAATCATAGTGGATGAAGCGTCACTACGAAGGACAAATGTCTTATCTGTAGTAGGTAACACTAAAATAGGTGGTGTTGAAAACAAATTTTTAATCTTATCTAAAGAGGATTGGCATTCCTGTGACCAGTGGACAATATTAGGCGACCCTTTCTTTAGTAGTGTAGAAAGAGGTGCCATGATAGAGGATAGATTCGAAATGAATCTTCCATAAAATTGAATAAGACCTAAGAGACTTCGCACTTGCTTTTTAGTCTTAGGAATAGAGATGTTAAGTATCTTAGTGATATTATGGTCCTCTGTCTTTAGGAAACCATGACCCACTCGATGGCCTAGGAAAGAAATTTCGATAAAACCGATGTAGGCTTTAGAGGGTTTCGCTGTCAGGTTATACTCGCGTAAAGTAGATAGTAATTCAACTAACCCCGAATAGTGATCTTCCCAAGTATCGCTGAAAAGACAGATTTCGTCTAGGTACGCGATGACATCTGACCGATAAGATAGGATTCGACGCATCATGCGTACGAATGTAGCTGGTGCGTTCATAAGGCCGAAAGGCATGAAATTCCATTGAAAAAGGCCTCTAGGTGTACAAAAAGCCGTAATTGGTTTGGCTAGTTCAGATAAAGGAACTTGCCAATATCCTTTAGACAAATCTAGTTTAGTGAAAAAAATGAGATTTAGAAAGCCTAGTAAGTAGCTCTTCTAGTAAAGGCATAGGTTCAGCATCAAACTTCGTAATTTGATTCAATTTGCGATAGTCAACGCAAAGACGTATATTATTGTCTTTTTTTCGAACAATAACCATCGGCGAAGAATATGCAGAAGTGGATGGTTCAATTATTTTTAAATCTATCATCTCATCCAAATCCTTCTCAACCTGTGCTTGAAAATGTATAGGGATAGGATAAGGTCTGACTCTAATAGGATTATGGTCAGTTAGAATAATGTCATGTTGAATGACATGAATTTGTCCGGGAATGTCAGTAAGGACATCCTGAAATGTTTGTAACATAGCCGAAATTTGTCGCTGTTCTCCTAGAGATAAATCAGGAGAGACAGTAACATTTTTCCATGATTCACTAGAATGAAGTGGAATCATCGGAAGCGGAAGATTAACATCCGATAAACTTGTTTCCTCATCCTGTATTACGGACAGTGATGTGTAATGACCATGTTGGACTGGTGAATCGTCCGTTGCCTGGAAAATAGGCTGTAAATAATCCGGACGTTCATGGAATTCCATAAGCATATTGATGTGGAAGGTTTTATGCTTTCCATCAATATCGACAATGTAGTCAACATCGGAAATTTTCGAGATTATATCGTACGGACCTTTCCAAGAAATAAGAAGTCTGTTTTCCCTACTAGGTAGCAAAACAAATGCTTTGTCACCAGGACAAAGTTGTCGTAAGGTTCTTTTCTTATTGGCAAATTGTCTTGCTTTCTGCTTAGCAAATTCAGAAGAAGAAGTTGCCAATTTGCATGCTTCGATAATCTTTTGTCGCAGCGCGATGACATATTCGTAAGAAGATTTTGTGTCATCGGTAATATTATCAGCGGTTATGAGATCATGAAGCAAAGACATAGGGCAGCGCGGTTGCGCGCCAAAGACAAGTTCAAAGGGAGAAAATCCTGTATGTTAATTGGGAACCTCTCTGTAAGCAAAGAGGGTCGCGGGTAAAACCCTGTCCCAATCTTGAGGATGATCCTCAGTTATCTTCCCTAGTAAGTTTTTGAGTGTTCTATTTAGCCGTTCGACCATCCCATTGGACATATGATGATAGATACTACTCAAAGATCTCTCTATCTGCAGAGTAGACATTACTTGAGACATGGTATCCGATATTAGTTGGGTGCCATGGTCTGATAATATTTCTCCGGGAAATCCCAGACGAGAAAATATAAGCCAAAGAGCATCTGCAATGTCAGCAGTAGTAATGCTCTTCAGAGGAATAGCCTCTGGCCAACGTGTGCACATGTCCACACACGTTAAGATAAACTGATGTCCTCTAGCAGATTTGATCTTAAATGGACCAATGATGTCTATCGCCATTTTCTGAAATGGTCGAATAGGGATGTCTGCAGCCTGAATAGGTGCAGCATGGCGTGGACCTTTGGATTTGACTTCTTGACTTACTATACAAGATCGACAATAAATCCTTTTGTCTTTGTTCACAAAAGGCCAAAAGAAAGCCGCCAGAACTCTTGACTTTGTACGGGAAAAACCCATATGTCCAGCACACCGAGAGTCGTGAGCGTGGTGCAAAATTTTAACTCTCAAATTCTTGGGAATAAGAATCTGAGAAGGACTTGACTTAGCAGAGTCTTACACCATACGTACAAGTACGCCATTCCTTATTGTAATCCAAGATTTACGCTTTGTATCTTTATTCGGATCACCTTTTGTTGCAAGAGTGAAGAATTTCTTTAGAGTCGGATCCTCTTCTTGCTGTTTTATAAACGAGTCACGAGAAATTACCAAGGGATCATCTTGGTTATGCACTTCATTATCTTCAGTAGATGAAGTTTGAGGCATATTAAGAGCCTGAGCTCTAGTGACTACAGCATTAGCGGTTTGCATATTTTGTTTTTCCCAAACGGAAATTTGTTGCGGAGTGCATCCTTTGACTCCGTGAATACGACCGATGATAAGATCAGCGATCGGATTCGGCAGAAGACATGCGTGTACATCTCATGTAAAGAAAGGAGTAGCAATCCTAATGATAGCAGTAGAGTATTTCTCTAAGGTGCCGCCAAATGTTACACATTTGACTACTTTTCCAGTGGCACGAGAAGGATCTACAAGTGACTGCCTAACACCAATTGTGGTGCATCCAGAATCAAAAAGAACTGAGACTGGATTGTCATTTACTAAACCTTTATGTAAGACAAGAGAACCTCTTCCATCATGCGCGACTGACGCAGGAAGAGCGGGAAGAGGATGGCCACAACTTAAAGTGGACACCGTAGTTGGTTCAAATAATGTTTTGCATTGGGGGCACTGAGATGCTCTCCCAAAATCAAAAGCGGAACATGCCATATTATTAGCATCATTATTATCTTTAGTCTGTTTATAGGCTTCATGTGACTCTTGCTGTGCAGAGTTTGCTTGATAATGTGATTTATGTTTTTTGTATTGTGATCTACCTCGATTATTATTGCCTCTGTAATCATTATTGTTTCCTCTATTGTAACCCCTATTTGGGTTTGAGTCATAGTTCTCATGGTTACCATTATCATATTCATTATAATGAGTATCTCTATAATTATGATCTTGTTGTCTCCATGATGGATGACTTGGATAGTTTCTATAATGACTTCCTCTGCGGAAATTTCTATAATTATGACCACCCCTGAATCGAGGGCTGTCGGCTCGTCTCCAGTTCTTCGCAGAAGAACCCTGAAATGATTGGTTACCTTGGTTTTGATAACTATTATGGTTACCCTTTTTATCAAACCTGGTTTGTGGTCCCTGAAATTTGTGTGAATAATTAGGGTTGTATGGTGTTGCTGATGCAACTGGCATACGTTCTTTAACCTTAGCATTGCTAAAAGCTACGTCCGGATGTGCCGTGACGTATTGGGTACAATACTGTTCCATTTCTTTTAGTGTCTTAGGTTTACGCTCATGTAGGAATTCAAGGAATGGTTTATTTATACTTGACATAATCTTGTCCCTGAGCAACAAGTCCATAAGGGCTTCATATGTCTTTTCTGTTTTGGACAACTCAATCCAACGATTAAATGTAAGACGTGTCCTTGCAATGAATTCTGAGAATTCTACCCCTGATTCAGGTACCATTTTCTTAAACAAAATACGGTAACCTTCCTCTGTTAATTGATATTTTTTCAATAAAGCTGCTCTGATAACATCATAATTATCTTTGTCAGTCTCTTCAACCAAACTTAAACTTGTAAGAGAATCACCTTTCAAATTTTCTGACAATTGATTAGCATACTGTGATTTATCCACATTATGAGTTCGACAAGAACGTTCAAAACGATCCAGCCAGAATGTAATATCGTCACTAGAAGGATTGAACGGTGGTACCTTGACCTTATAAGTAAAAGGTTTACCATTATTACCAGTTGACTGATTAGCAATACCCATATTTTTCAATTTCAGTTTTTCTAACTCAAATGCTAACAGTTTTTCCTCATGTTCTCTTTTTGCCTTTCTCTCCTCGGCTTCAGCTTCTCTGTCTAATCTCTTTTGTTCAGCCTCAGCTTCTCTTTCTAATCTTTTTTGTTCAGCTTCTTTGTCTAATCTCTTTTGTTCAGCCTCAGCTTCTCTGTCTAATCATTTTTGTTCAGCCTCAGCTTCTCTTTCTAATCTTTTTTGTTCAGCTTCTTTGACTAATCTCTTTTGTTCAGCCTCAGCTTCTCTGTCTAATCTTTTTTGTTCAGCTTCTTTTTCTAATCTCTTTTGTTCAGCCTCAGATTCTCTGTCTAATCTTTTTTGTTCAGCTTCTTTGTTTAGTTTTTCCATTTCCATTTGGAATCTCTTTTCTTCAACCTGCATCTGCAATTTCTTTTGCTCAAATTCTATTTCCAATCTTCTATCTTCACTTTTTTGTTTTTTCTCTTCAGCTTTCAGTTTATCAATTTCCAATTTTTGTGCTTTTTCATATTGAGTGGTAGCATACTCCTCTAACTTATCACCAGTCTTGCCTAGGGTTTTCTCTTGCTCAATAAAGTAATCTAAAGTCGACATAATGTATACTGATATGTGACTAGATACCTGAAATAGCAATAATGAAATATATCTCCAAATAAATGGAAACAAGCTCTTAATAGCTTGAATAATCAGCTCCTTTATCCCAATCTCTGTGGGAAACAAGCCTTTAAATAAGGTCTTGTATAATCAACTGTGTACCTAAAATAACAGCAATTAATCCTCAGTTGATTCTTTCTAATAAGTTCACTACACAGCTAGTAGTGTATGATCAAGTATATTTTATACTATATGTCAACCAACAACATACATAAAGTACAAATAAGAAAGACAATACGAAAACATTTGCAGAAATCAAATAAATCAAATAGGGAAATCAATGAAAATAATCACAGAATCTGTGATGACAACTGCAAGGGAATAAACAAAACAAATGACGTCACAGTGTATAAATATAAAGTTGTATAGAACTGAATTATAGGACAGATGAGACCTACAAATACAAACAAACCAAAACAAAACTAAAGAACAGAAAAAATATCACAAAAACAACGATAAGCACAGTCTTCACAGCTAACAAAAAATAGCAACAGATGTTGCATGCCCTACAGAACACTAATATAGGACCAATATGATTCGGTATACACTATACTAGTCACCTCACCAACCGACTACAGAAATATACACAAATATTACATATAAACATGTAAACATAAATATACATATAGCATAATTACATATAATATAATTAAATGTGTTGCAGGTAGAATGTGTTGTAGATAGAAGGCTCAGTTATAATGGAACTGTATTATGGTACTTTATTAAACAATTACTTCTGGCCTAAATTATTAAAGTTCAATACAAACTATGGCAGTGCAGGAAAATCCACCGTTTACAGTTCCTAAGAATCACAAGTAGGACTTCTCGCTTCAGTTGCACTGTACATTTCGCAAACACAGTCAAATATATGCTCCAACTTTGATGTGTAATGCTGTTTGTTTTCTGTAAACACCGTCTGTTCAACGAGCGCTGACCTATTTACTGCATACGATCGATAGGGCAGGTCATGCTGACATCGACTGTAGAGTTGTACTGCTGGTGTGTCGTATCAGGCCACAGGAAACGGTCTGGTCTCAGTAGCTGACTTCTCAAAATGTCCACTGTGCAGATTGACCCAGATAGCTGGCCTATCACATTGATAAAGTGCAATATGCTTGGTAAAGTGCCACCACATTGATAACGCTTGGTTGCAATCGTGTTCGGAGGGTGTTGATGGGTGTTGTCAAAATGAAGACAAACAAAAGGTCAACTCGACCTACGCAGTGGCGTGTAGACATGGAGTGAGGATACAGTACATGCGAATGATGGCAAACGTTCGTTAGAGTTGACAAATAGACCAGTCTCACTCACTTATGGCTGAAAGTCATTTACGCCAACTACTGTGTACGTTTCATACCGTTTAATTGGAACGATCACACTTGACAGCACGGGTACAGTGACAGCAGACAGGTTGGCATAAATCATAATAATGTTGATCAATGAAATACACTATCACATGAGCATTCATGTTGAATAACATTGCAATGGAACATCTGTAGACAAGCACTTAGATTTCCACTGTTTATCAATACAATCATCAGGCTTTACTGACCGAGCATGTCAGTTAATAAATACTGTTCAAACATGACTCCTAAACAGGACCTCTTTTCTAGCGAAGATTCCTTTAGGTAAAGTTCAGCAAATCTATGTGAAGACAATATTAACCCACCAGTATTGGGTTTTCTTTATAACTGTGATCTCTTAATCATCACCTGGTAATAAGGAGGCATCCCTGTTCTCTGATTGATGATCGACAAAAAGTTAGGGTCCAAAATGGCTTCTGGTTCCCTGTTGAGCATCGCTCACTATACGGATGTATAGCAAATCTTCAATAGAAGCTTTGTTCATAAACACAAATGTTTCTACTGGTATCAGCATATTCTGTCCTCATAATTGCTGCATATAAACATATTCGGTGCTGCTAGATAACATGTCGTCCCGACATATAGACATAGGTAAATTCATATAGACATCTGCCCATTTGAGCCTAGGAATGAAAGAGTTCAGTGAACAGTTCTTTTACCTTGGCATAGGAAATACACTAGCAAACACAAACGCTCTCCTGGCGTTACTGAATCAACACTGGGGAACTCATGGACTTAACAATCCTAGAAGAAACTATCTTCGTCCCCATAATAAATCGAAGAGATCACAAACTTTGGCCAGGTCTAAGACATGACGTCCCGCCAGGCTCCTTCATCACCGAAGCACACCCTAACGAATTTTCATGCGCCGAAAGTGCCTGACCCCAAAGTACAGTACAAGGAAAATAGTCCGACATAGACATACAAAGATAACACGATATAAGACCGAATCGTCTCAAACAGACAAGGAGTAAACATAGATTCGGATCATAAACATCCCTGCATAAACCTAAACAAGAATAATCTGTTTCTGGCTATACCAGACACAAAATATGACATAAGTCTAGATTCATACGCCAAGTTCGATATTCAGGAAAGATACAAGAACAGATAACTCATAGAATGAATACACATCGACTAATCTGAGTTCTGTCCCTTAGATTAAGAATCGTGAATTCAAAGATAAATATATTTTTATCAGACAAATAAATACATTTTACATTTGTATGCGTGCCAACAGTAATCTGTGCGTCACACAAAAGAATATGTGCGCAACACCTATCTATGGATGAAACTGGGCGTGACAGTGATGATGACAGTAACAGTGTCAGAATGGAGGGTGTAGAAAGTGTAGACTTAAATTGTGGTCAATATGTAGTGTGTGAGTTTGAGAGAGGAAAAAACACGAAATACGAGGGGCGTTCAGAAAGTAATGCACCACATCTTTTTTATCAGCTAATAATGAAGATAGAAGCATGAAATTTTGCACACTTCAAATATGGTAAGTGCCAATTGTGTGCACCAAATTGCACCGCAACCGGACAAATAATACGGCTGCCCTAAACCGTTGAAATTGAGCGTGTTAGCAACTTGCGTTATAAACAGCGAATTGTGATAGAATTTCTCGTTGCAGAGAGGGAAACTGTTGTGAATATTCACAAGCGTCTATGTGATGTGTATGGAAGTTTTGCGGTCGACAGGAGTACAGTCAGTCGCTGGGTTCAGAGAATCAAAGAATCAGGAAGTTGAGATACGGAGCTGCTTGATCGGCCGCGCTGTGGACGTCCTGCCACAGCCACCAACGCAGAAATGTTGAAATGTGCTGAGGGCATTATTCTTACTGATAGGCGAATCACTACTCAATAATTGGCCTTACAGCTGTCAGTCAGCATTGGTAGTGCCAATGCAGTTATAAAAACTCTCGGATTTTCTAACGTTTGCGCAAGATGGGTTCCTCGAAGTCTCACAAATGATCACCGATTGCAAAGGAAAGCAATTTCTTCTGAATTGTTGGAGCGTTTCAATGCTGATGGAGAGAACTTTTTGGCTAAGATCATTACAGGTGACGAAACCTGGGCACATCATTTTGAACCTGAGACAAAAAGACAGTCAATGAAGTGGCATCATCCGCAATCACCAAGAAGAAAGAAATTCAAGACAATTCCTTCAGCTGGAAAGGTCATGATCACTGTGTTTTGGGACATTGAAGGTGTGATTCTTGTGGACGTTATGCCAACAGGAGAAACAATCAATTTGCAAGCTTACATTAAGACACTGAAAAAAACTCAATCAACGTTTTCGCAGAGTTCGGCCGCACAAGAATCCAGCAGACGTGCTTCTCCTTCACGACAATGCGCGCCCTCACACAAGTCTGCCAACACCGGAAGCAATCACCAAATTGGGTTGGACTGTACTACCCCATCCACCCTATAGTCCCGATTTGGCACCCTCTGATTTTCATCTATTTGGTCCACTTAAAGATGCACTCCGTGGGACAAGGTTTGAAGATGATGAAGGAGTGATTCATGCAGCGAAGAAATGGCTACATGATAAAGACAAAATCTGGTACGGGCTAGGAATACATGCACTTGTTTCGCGCTGGCATAAAGCCGTACAAGTTAATGGGGATTATGTTAAATAATACCTATGATTACATGACATATCCATGTATATTGTGTATAAATTTCATGCTTTTTGAATAAACAGCTCCTGAGAAAAACGATGTGGTGCACTACTTTCTGAACGCCCCTCGTATATATATATATATATATATATATATATATATATATATATATATATATATATATATATATATATATATATATATATATATATATATATATGTTCTAAGCGGTCAGAATTTACTTTCTAATTCACCTGTCACTTGACTGTTAACCTGTCCTGTCCTTATTACATTAATTATTATATTTCGGGGAGGAAGGGTGCATGTATGACACTGTAACAAGTGTTGCGAGTGGGAAGGGAAAGAAAAGACTAAATACATAGGCATATTTTCTTCTCTCTTGAAAGTCATATTTCTCTCTCTATTCACATTCATGACTCTGTCTCTAGCTACTATCACGTATCTCTCTCAGACTTGTCTATTCTCTCAGACAACCTCTTTTAACCACCTCGCGACACTTGTTTGTTTTCAGATCTTCTTGGTGCGATCTATCATTGAGTATTTTCATTGTGACTTGCATATGATTACGGTTATGGAACAGATGGGCCAAGTTATCAGCAAAACCTAGATCATCAATCTAGATCCTCAAGCTGTTGAGTTAGATTCCACTGGATTCCATTTCTGTTGTGTGACGTCGATGTTCTCATAACTAAATCTATCAAATCTATAGCTAATAAGAAAAGAAACGGAGACAAGATGGCTCCCTGGCGCACTGTAGTTCTTACCCAAACTGTTATGTCAGTTGAAAAACTCTGCATGTCATGTCTTCTCAAGATTTCTATATTAAGTTAAGCTAATGCATGTCGGTGAATTCCACCGCAGTCTTTCTCAATTATTATTCTTAATGTGGCTGTCTGGTCTGTAAAGGATCTGTTTTGTCAGACTATGGACTCTTCTAATCTGTCAAGAATGATCCTCTTTTTATACTATTCCTAACACTGATAGTAACGATATTTCTCTAGAATTTGAAGAATCTTAAAAATTTATCTTCTTAGGCAACTTGACCAGATAACCTTCCTTTCATTCTGCTGGTATTTCTTCTCTCTCCCAGACTTTGCAAAGTATAATGTATGATATCATTGTAGATGTATCACTATTTGCTTTAATGGCCTCTGATGGAGTGCCATCCGGACCAGCGACTGTTCCATTTTTCAGGAGCGTTATGCTTTTCTTTCTTTCTTCTCTACTTGGTTGTTTACAGTTGATTTGTAGCTCCTCTTGTGCTAGCTGGATGTCTTTATAATGATAAATGCCTTAATAATGCTTAAAGTAAATGTGAGGATGAAAGGATATAGTATACATGATGAGAGAGAGAAGAAGGGCAGAATGTCAGACGGGCCTGCGTGCCCAATTCTTAACCCTTTGAAAATAAAGTTCGTTCGTTCGTTCGTTCTGGGGGATTTATTGAAGCTGGTCTACTGAGACGTTCCTTAAAAGGGTCTGTTCATCTCTTTATTTATTGTTGTATATTACTAAGCAATTTTCCATTCTTGATTTTGATAAGGCCATTTGCTTGCTTATATTTCCCTGTTAGTTTCTTTATATTGTTGTACAGATATCTCATATTCCCTTTCGCTGCACAAACTCTGCTTTCCTTGCCAACTCATCTCTCTTTTGATGTTTCTTCTTTGTTTGCTTCTATATAAAATTCGTGAGCATTACGGTCATTAGTGGTCGAAATGTTGGTTATTTTCTCTGTCTTTTGTTGTAGTTAGATCAATCACCTCTATTTATATTGTTTTGTTGTTTTCATATTCATGCAGCCTTCACCACGTCTAACTGCAGTTCCCCTCATCTTCCTCTTCCTGTTGTTATCCATGTTTTGTGCTGACGTTCTCTTTTTCCCAGTAAATCTCCACATATCTCATTCTACATGATTTTTTTCTTGCTGGTGATATCTGCTACATCTTCCAGCTTTTAGAATACTTGGTATTTTGTTGGATACTAAAATTGAAAATGTGTCTCACATTTCTTGATTTCTTAAATATCCCACATTATACTGTTTATATCTGCAGAGGGTTGTCTCCCTTGCTTTGCAGTAGTAGTCATTGAATGGCCAAACATTTTAGTAAAAGGGTGAGTTTTCCTACTACCTTCAGCTGGTGGCGTAAACAAAACATGAGCAAACATTACCACATAGAAGGGGTGGGAGAATAATAAGTTTTTAACGGATTAGATGATCTCAGTTGTCAATCTAGCTTTTCTTTAACATCCTATGAGGCTCCTTTAAATAGTAGCATCAGTCTTATTTATATCTCTGGCAAGAGTAATCTTGAGCGAATGCTGATACCTTTAAAATCCCTCATCATTATACTCGAAATCTGGCCATAGTTAGACCATTACTGCGGAGCAGAGGAGGCGGCCCACGCCACAATCTACTTGACGATAAAGAAAGATGTGAGAAAACTTCAAAACGCTCTTGATTTTAAAGGTCAAATTTTTTCCCGTGCAAAACGTAACCCTTGCGAGGTACTCTTGGAAAGAACCCAATCACAATTTAGTTTAGTTTTACAATTTTAAGCAAACAACAAGGTAAGACGTCTTATTTTAGTAAATTTTCTACCTACCGTCATCACGAAATTATTTCCATGACCATATAAAATTGTCATGAAATATTCTAATCCACATATATAAATTATTAGGTAAATATGAAGCCTAACAAATAAAATTAATAAAGAGAAGAGCAATGGTAAAATAACAGTGCTGTCACAAAGAATGTACTCGAAATCCCCCTTGTTTTCTGCTTCGTCTGCAAATTGTAACGCTTTCACGTTGATATAAAAGCTTACTGTATTATTACCCGCCTTCTTCAATGAAACGTGTGCTGCATTTCTAAGAAAAACATTGAGACGTACTGCGTAATGACCTAAATTAATCCTAACATTAATTATACTGCGTTACCAAAACGAACGAACAGATGGACAAAAGGATAAAGAGAGAGAGGGGAGGGCTGAAAATCAGGAACGCATGCATCACGCGTGTAAGTCTACATGCACTAATTTTTTTTCAGACGGACAGTGATAAAATACACTACCCTTTCCCAGAGTTAGGTTTATAAATCATAAAAAAACTCTTATTAGAAAAGATAACATTAGATGGGTTTACGGTTGAGAACATAACAGTACCCAGACAGCACATCTTCGAAACAGGAGGTAGAAGAAATTGCATATTTTGAATGCAGCCACGTAGCTCCTTTAAATTTGTATTTTTGGGTTCCTTAGGGCTTGCTGACAAATAATATGTAAAACGTTACGCAAATAGTCCAGGAATTAATAAATTATACCCAAAATAAAATATTGGGGGTGCCTGACAGCATAAAATCATTTCTGCTCATAAGATTTTTTTTTTAACGTGTTTGAAAAAAATTTACGTTACAGAAATAGCCTACCATGTAAACTCCAAATTGATTGGAGCGCAACAAATGAAAGCCTAACCACGATTGGTCGGGCTATAAATACTATCTTGGTTGTTAGGGGAAACGGGGAAAGGTAACATTTTTTCAAACACTTGTCGAAACGGGGCTCATTGGTCAGACTCGCTGATATACACACTTGGGAGCGTTAGTTCGAAACCACTTGTTTAAAATAGCTTGATAAAGCATCAGTGCGTTGAAGCCAGCATATATTTTGCTAAATAAAAGCCTGGAAGATAAGCAGATGGGAATTTGTGCCAGTTTGTGCCAGAATTCATTGATAATCAACGTATCTGTGTTTATTCGTATGAATTGTGGTAAGCTTGAACCATTCAATATCTTTTAATGAAAATTGAATGTGAATTGTTGATTTATGCCTGTATATATATGTGTAGTTCAGTGGCCAACGTGAGGTAAAGCCTGTAATGCTCCAGCCTGAACAGAGGGTGTCGGAGAGAAGTAAAACGGCATGGAATGGCCAAACAGTACACTGACACCTGGATGATTGACTAGAAAGAAATAATGCTGGAAGTGCAGAGGCGTAGTAACCATTAAGAAGGGTAATACTGGAATAAAGTATTTCAAATGAAGCTGACAGTTGGCCTAATGCTCTGAACTCAATGTTTGTGCTGTGTTGTGATCAGTGTAACAGGAGAGTTTAAGTTAGTTATGAAGTAGAAGGTACATCCTTCTTGATTTCAGGGACAGTGGTCTTGATGGTACTGAGCAGCACCTGGTCAGAGCTTTGCTGAATCCAGTGTCGGACAGCATACTCCTTGGTCCTTTTAGCTATCAGTGAGGTGTCTCCAGAGCCCAGAGGAGAATTCGAGCAGAGGAGTCCTTTCCTGCCGCCATCACGCCAGATAAGCTAACTTGGCCAGCTGAGCTCAACATTATGTCCCCTCATCTTGAACTGACTTTGTAAAATTAACATTAAGAGGGGAATTTACTTGTCTTAAAATCAGGAACTGTGAACATCTCCAATACTGGTCCCTAAAGACAAACTATTGAAGTCATGATGACAAATACCAACAGAGCTTGAACAAAACAAAACCAGTATTACCTCATTTTACTACTACACAACTGACACACATAGAACATTTGTAATAATATATGTCACTACAATATTCATATTAAATACATTCTGTACATAACTTGTAATTTAAATTGATTGTGATTCCTGGTTCCCTTGTAGTTGAATCAGGACACATATTCATTCATGCCAGTAATGAATACATATTGTTGTTTGAAAGTTTATCAGTGACTCTTTTAAGATATCTTTGTAGAGTGTTATATGTATGTGAGTGTCACAGTGTTGTCAAGAGTAGTGGATTAAATTAAATTGTTTATCTGTCTGTTGTTGTGACTTACACTTCATCATACACATACCCTAGACACATAACGTAGCATCACACTATTCCAGAATAATTCTGACTGAGATATATAGATATGTGGTAGCAAGTAAGGTTATCTATAATACACTACTCTTAATAGATATAGATACCTTCACAGCTGATCTCAGTCAGTACACTAAGTTCCCTATAAGTATTTATAACATCCCACTTCACCACAAAAATGATGCAACTAATTTTTTTTTTACGTACCGGAAATAATTATGTCATATGCTGTAACCGTGAGGTAATCACGGCTCCAATTAATAGTACATATATATGTGACTGCTTCTTTCTATCTAGCAAGTTAGTTACTAGCCGTTCGCTAGAGGTGTTTATTCTTGTAGAGGTACGACAGGTTCGTTCGTCTGTCGATAAGGTGCTATAGTGGTATACTCACTAAAAGAGTTGTAACTTTGAATTCAACTCGACAAAATCTGCATAACTCAGCCGAATCAAATAACATAGTTTATTTACATAATACATAATAAACAAATGCAACTGGAATCAAATCAGTTTCTATCATTTTGAAGGTAGTTTTCTGCATGTATCTGTATTTTCTTTATCTCTCTTCGTAATCGTGTGAGATACAATAAAATCCCATGTGGTTCATGACCTAGGTTACTTTGACCTTCGCTTTCATAACTTTCAATAAAAGTAGTTGAGCTTTTTATTTTTTCAATACGTAAATGTGATATTTTCATCAGCTTCTGAACTTTCAAGTGACTTATAGCCGTTTCTTGGTTTTCTTCCCCTGATAAAATCAATTCTAGTTGGGGACTGACAGAAATCGAGATGTACTTTCTTGGGTTACTATCTTACACAATCTTTGCTCCTAGTTCAGAATATAGCGACTGCTTTTATTCTGTTGTGTGAATGATAGCATTAAGCTTTAACACAACCTAACTTCATTCTGAAAAAAACTTCAAGAATTTAAACTTAAAAATGCCTTTGTGGTTCTGCGTAGGTGAGATTGCTCAAACATGGCTTCTCAACAACTCACAGGTACAAACACAAACTTTGCCGAGGCCTGCTATCTGGAACTCTCCTTGAGATTTTAACTTTTAGTTAGCTCGACGGTGTTGTGAGTTCTTGTCACCGACGATGGTTTTGATTGGTGCTACTAAAAATGTATGAACTTATTTCATTTGCACGGATAATGCTGGGTTAATAGGCCTCACTGTCACAATGCTTTGTCCTAATTTTACAATCTTGTTAATACTCCTTCCCATCTACGTTTGCTACAACAAGAAATTTGCCCGAACTGATTGTGTAATGTCTCCTCGTGCCATGATTCTTCATGATTCTTATAAAGATGGGCCGTATTTGTGCAAGTCGTGCCTGCCGAATATAGACACGTTATCTTACAACAATCATCTTCAACTAAGCTGACCGGAAAAATTAAGCAATCTAAACTGAGTGATAGACGCTTAAAACAGCTACTTTAGAGACTATAAACAGCTTCCCTGCACTGCAGTACATGCATACACAGATGGCTCAGCATTCAAGGCCACCATAAATGCTGGACTTGGAGCGTATGTTAAATACCCAAATGACAGCACACTATAAATATATGAACCATGCGGAGAATTCTGTACTAATTACCAAGCAGAGATTACAGCAAATTAATATTAGACAAACATAAAGGTATGTTATCAAGCACTCGTAGGAAATAAAGAAGTAGAACACTAGACAACAGAAAAACTACAGACGAGTGGCTTACCCAGGATTCGAACCCAGGACCTTCCGTGCGACAACTCCGCCTAGCTATGCAAGCGAATCACACTATCCTCTCTGCCATCTACGCATCACAGAGATTACAGCAATAAACACCACACTCATAGCAATAGACAGATATCATAATCTTCACGGATTCAAAACCAACACTTCAGGCTTTACAAGAATACCTTCAAACTGAACATAAAGAAATAATACAGCTGGTCAAAACAATTGACAACCTGCTGACAAAATGCGACATCAGAGTGGATACCAGGGCACACAGACATACCACGCAATGATAAAGCATACTAGCATAAATAGAAGCAAGCATGGTTCAAACAAACGCTCCAGCAAACATGCAGACAGCTAAACGAATACTCCAAAACAACTTCAAAGAGGAATGGCTGAACCGATGGGGAAAAGGGTCTACTCAACGTGCCTTGTATACAGAAATGGCCCATCCCAACATAAATGACAACATTAATAAAATACGACGTAAGGAGCAGAGCAAAATCTTAACTAAGAACAGAGCACACCAGACTCAACAATCACTTAAACAAATTAAGCCCCACACATGAGCCTAATCACCGCAACCGTCCCCACCCATATGAGACAGTTCAGCTATTGCCGGGCTCCCCAACAATCACAAACACTCTATACAGCACCACTCAACAGCTACAGAACACATGTAAATTCTTCAGCTTGGCATTGACTGCTAAAGAGTGACGAGCTCAGCAGCCCTAGTTAACCAACAACAACAACAACAATGTCAGTGTTTCCTTTCGGCTTTCACCACTGTCAATCATACGAGCCTCAGATTCTGGATGTCCATCCCGTAGCAAAGCTTGTTCATTTGTTGCTGTTTCCGTAACGTGTGTGATTTTTTTACATAGACATGGGTGTCTGCCAAGTGCTAAAACCCCCAACCTGGAGGACCAAGGTTCAAGCTTCATTCTGACCCCTGCCGGGACAGACTTGTCCAGCTTGGTAGAACCTGTCAAGAGTAAAACTCCCGCTGACATAGCTCTGGAGGTTGTCATGGTACACAAGTCGTTTACGTCATTTAATGATGATCTAAACTACTTATTTATGCACATATGATCAATCTGATTTTCTGTTCTCTGGTCTGGATATATCCATGTTGCTGTATGTATTCTTTTGTGTGGAAATATTCTTCCTTCGATAATCAGTTGATTCAAAGCACAGAAGTTTGTGAATAGTTCCCCATTTTCGTTCTTCGTACCAAATCCATGTTTTCCTATGATTTCTTCAAAGCCGGTGTTGTCTGTTCTTATATACTGCTCAAAAAAAGTTAAAGGCCACTGTCAATTTTTAGGTCATTTCAACTAAGCTGTTTATTTTAAACCTGAACACTCAGTCAAAAAAGTTTTGCTGCATTTTGTTGCATACTTAAACAATGTTTGTTAATCTGACAATAAATCAAATCTGTGTTACGTGTGTGTACCTCCAAGGTCAATCAAATGCACGTGGTGGAAAGGGAAATAATGCATGTTTGAAAATGCTTCCTATGGCAAAGCCTGTTGATAACATTGATGAAATTTGCTTTTCACGTGCAAGTCGTGACTATGGTGAACACATTTCACCCACTTTTCGGAAGGAACGGGCAAAGGGTATGTTTGTAACATTTACCATTTTAGCCATGGCTCAGTGTGTCTTGCCGTCTTGTGGTAGACCTTGGACGTCCTGACCTGCGTTGGTCTGCGACACTGCCGGTTGCATTATAACGATCACGCAGAGTTTGTATGACAGAGTGGGCAACTCCTAATCTCCTAGCAACTTCTCGCAGGCCTACATCATCCTGCAGCCATGCTATCGCTCTCCATCTGTCAACATTGGTCAAGCGTCTTAGCTGAGCCATGGCTAAAATGGTAAATGTTACAAACATACCCATTTCCCGTTCCTTCCGAAAAGTGGGTGATATGTGTTCACTATAGTCACGACTTGCACGTGAAAAGCAAATTTCAGCAATGTTATCAACAGGCTTTGCCATAGGAAGCATTTTCAAACATGCATTATTTCCCTTTCCACCACGTACATTTGATTGACCTTGGAGGTACACACACGTAACACAGATTTGATTTATTGTCAGATTAACAAACATTGCTTAAGTATGCAACAAAATGCAGCAAAACTTTTTTGACTGAGTGTTCAGGTTTTTTAAAAAACAGCATAGTTGAAATGACCTAAAAATTGAAAGTGGCCTTTAACTTTTTTTTAGCAGTATATTTTTGCGTTTATTTTCCCATCAACATTGTGATGTCCTTATTGTCTATTTGTATTACTGATATTTTGTTGTCTGGTAATTATATTATAACAATTCTCCAGACCTAGAGGTCTTTTATATTTGGACATGCGCCCTAATATAACCGACTAGGTTGAACGGGCTTGCGTATCGCCAAAACGAGGCAAAATTTTATTTTTAAAAATTTTTGTCTGGTGTTAAATTTCTCTATAGCAGATTCTTCTTTATTATTGGTTCGTGTTTAACACTGGATAATGTTTATCTTTATTTTCTTTGTGGCTGTTTTAAATGTTATTGTTATAATTCTGGGTCCCATTGCTTCCCGTTCTATAAGTGTTTGTTGTGTTTCCCTAGTCATCATTAGAGCCACCCCTTCACTCTGGGGCTCTCTTTCTTCCACATGTCCTGAGGACAATGCCATTTCTCCTGTAATCAGTGTCTTTCTCTCTATGCCCTTCCACCTTGTCTCGGAGAGACCGAGAATACCAATCCTGTAAATCTCATTTACCTGCCACGTGTGGAGTTTTCCCTTGTTCGCTTCAAGTGCGAACGTTCCAGGTGTCAATCCGGGAGATTATTTTAGACGACAAAATGTTAGTCGTCAACCCAGACTCCTTTCGGATTTCTATGGATTGCTGGGATTTTGCTTTATAACATGAGGGGCCGAGGGAAGACCACTACGTGGTTTTAGTTATTCATTCGTAAATACAAACCAAATTGATATTGGCTGGCAATGTCCAGTAAGAAAGAAAAAAACAATAGATAACTAAACAGTAATACAAGTCGTATGCACTCTTGTGATCCAATCCACCTCCATTCGATTGGCGTATTCGCCTCGCCGAGAGAGTGTTCGTATTAAAATATATGACCAGGTAAGTACCGCAATCAAATAAGTGCTACAAGTGGTAGTCGATGTCATGATGCAACCCGCAACTATAAAATTGTAGACATGAATATTACAAACATTTGTCTGGACACTTTGACTTCTAAACTTTTAATTCACAAAGTAGAGTTTTAATTAGCTTACCTTACTAATTTGATAATACAAGGAAGTGAGACAGAGGAGGCAACTTACCCAATAACAATTCCAACAACAACACTGAAATAATAAAATTTAGTTATGTTTAGAGAGTTAATATATTTGAAACAGTCATACATGTTATTAATATGTGTTTATATCATTATCATCTTTTTTTGCTCCTTATGGGGCGTAAAGTCAGAACTACAGGTTGCCTCATTGAGCAAGCTTACGTCGAAGGTGATGTAATGCTGAGATGGCTGTAGTAGCAATTATTTGTACATGATGGGGTTGCCAGCCGTATGCACAAACTGACATTACAAGTATCTTACGACATGCCTGAGTGTGCAGAAACCGTATTATTTTGTTGGCTCCTGTGGAACCGTTAGCGCTATAGTTGTGCTTATGTCACGTTTCCTACCGAGAGTTTCTCAGATGCCAGGATATGACAACATTGGCTAAAGCACTGCTCCATGGAGCTCCCGAGAAGGGGGGGGGGTGTCTTAAAAAGAAAAGACTAAGATATAATACGACTAATGCTCACTCAGGCGTGTCCTTCACATCGAAAACATAAAGTTGGGTGTGGAGCTGGCAACCGCGTTCTGCGAAACAGATTGCTACAGAAACTACTGACAGACAGATAGATTGACAGACAGACAGACAGATAGATTGACAGACAGACAGACAGATAGATTGACAGACTGACAGACAGATAGATAGATAGACAGACAGACAGATAGACAGACAGATAGATAGATAGATAGATAGATAGATAGATAGATAGATAGATAGATAGATAGATAGATAGATAGATAGATAGATAGATAGATAGATAGATAGATAGATAGATAGATAGACAGACAGACTGACAGACACACTGACAAATAGATAAACAGACAGATACATTGACAGATAGATAAACAGACAGACAAATAGATAGACAGACAGACAAATAGAAAGATAGATAGATAGACTGGCAGACAGACAGATAGACTGATAGACATACAGACAGACTGATAGATAGATAGATAGATAGATAGATAGATAGATAGATAGATAGATAGATAGATAGATAGATAGATAGATAGATAGATAGATAGATAGATAGATAGATAGATAGATAGATAGATAGATAGATGCAAACAAGCTCTATGTACCTATTGTAATCCAATGTGCCATAGCAATGTAGCTAATCTGTGGAAATGAGAAACAAAATTAAGTGTTTACATTTTATTTGTAGTCACCTGCTTCACACTTGGAGCAGTAATGATAAGACAATAATGCGTTCGGTGTTCTGTTTTTATTGAACGCTATTTGGTTGTAAAATTGCATAAGAGCTCTATAAAAATGGTGAAAGGATATAGTATAATCCATAATACATCTATTCTCACAGCAGAGATGGTTGCAATTCTGAAAGCTCTGAAAATCTTCTCTAACAACCCTCCTCATAAATTGATAATATTAACAGACTCACTTTCAGCTATTCAAGCTATAAGAAACTTACGAGAATGCAGTAGACCTGATATAGCAGAAGAGATGTTACTGACAAATACTTACCTATACTCCATAGGATGTTCCGTTCTAATAGGTTGGATACCTTTACATGTCGGCATAGAACGAAATTAAGACGCAGATAAAGAAGCTAAGACAAGTAGAAATAATAGAAATCAAATGAATATTGGGATGAGTAAAGCAGAGATCAACAGCTAACTTAAAAGAATAATAACTGACGAATGGACAGTAGAGTGGGATGGAAACCTGAAGTGCAGACATGCAATAAAATTGTTCATGACTCCAACGAAAACGTGTCAGGTATCTTCAATACCCTTTAGCTCCCCGAGGAGCATAGGCCTTAAAATAAACACATGCGAAGTCTTCCTGTCTTGTGCCATCCGCTCACGTTCTTTCCATGTTTTTCACCTCTGTATCCAGCTCTCTTCTCCATGTGTTTTTTGTCTACCTCTGCCTCCCTTTCCCTGTGGATTCCAGAACAAGGACTGCCTTGTAATGCTATCATCAGATCTCCTCAATGTGTGGCCTATCCATTGATAGCGTCTTCTTCTCAACTCTTGTTCCACAGGCACTTGTCTGGTTCTTGTCATTAATTCCACATTTGTGACTTTGTCATACCATTTCAGTCTTTCTATTCTACGCAAGCACCCGTTTATGAAAGTCTGTAGCTTTTCGGTTGTTGTTTTTGTTGTTCTCCATGTCTCAGAGCCATACAATAGGACTGACTTGACATCTGAGTTGACGATTCTTATTTTCGTGTTGGACTTGATTTCTCTTGATCTCCATATATTTCCCAATGCAATGAAAGCTCCTCTGGCTTTTTGTATTCTTATTTTAATATCACTGTCTGTCCCTTCAACTTTGTCTATATTACTGCCAAGATATGAGTACGATTCTATATCCTGTCAGGTATTTAGAGAACTAAAATTTCCTAGCAATAAGAAACTTCTCAGACTGCTGCTAGGAATGTAGTATTTCAGAATAGAAGAACCTTACTGTGCAGAGTGTCTGGACAAAAATATATAGAGCATTTCCTGATAAAATTTAGGAAGTATAAACAACAGAGAAAACCAACATTAGATTATTTATAGGCATGGAGTTCATCCACAACTGTGGAGCAGGTGTTGAGAATAGATAGGCCTAGAGAATTGCACAATATAGTAAAACATTATATAACAAGAGTGGCACAGGGGGTTCAACTCACAGGCAAGAGAGGAAGTTACGTCCACGGTGACAAAGGTGGGGGTAACCTCACGGTTATCACTAGGGGCGCCAGCTAGCCACAAGGCGAAAAGGGTGCAGTTTCTCTTCCCGTGCTGGTTTCTACGGAAGTTCATGCAAGACTTCTGCCATACATCTTCTTTGTGCGCCACTGATAACGGCCTCTCTTGGGGTCTGAACTAAACTGGCAGAGGATCTTGGAGCCAGTGGAGAACTAAAGATGTGGTGTACAGAACTCACCGATGAGTTGTTTATGCTCTGACACCCATCAATCCACACCCAAATCATGTTTAAATGACTGAGTCATCAGTGAAGGACCCCAAGTCTAAGGTGGACCAATGTGCCGAGAGACTGAATGGCTGCTGGGTGAGCAGTCGCGAACATTGGCTGTCTGGAGGGCGAACGAGGTGGCACCAGGCAGATGGACTCCGTAAGGACATCCCTTGCCTCTTCCCTGGTATGGTGGCTGTACCAGGGTGACCGAATATTTCCACCATTTATTGCAAATACACCATGAGAATTTGAACTATCCAGAATCATCGCTGGAGCTACGGAGACCGTGCTCTGTCGTCGATACCTGCAGCTTGTGAAATGAGGAAACTAAATGAAGAAGGAGAGGTAGGGAAGAGAAGAGGGAAGAGAGAAAAAGAAAGGCAGGAAAGAGAAAGTTCAGAAAGAAAGCAGATCGCCTCTCGATGAAATATGTGCGTCTACGATACTGGAATTGTGTCACGGGTTGCCTCCCCTGCTTTGAAGTAGTGGTCCAACAGTGACCAAAACTCGTCAAAAGTTTCTACCTTCGCACAAGATTACTTGGTAGATATGTAGATAGAAGGGTAATGACGCTTCTATCCCAAGGGCATGTCACAATATATTCAGAAAAGCGAAATCAATGCTGCACGTTAATTCTATGATCTGCCGACAACTTTTGTAAAGGATCAAGCAATTATTATTTTCAGCTCGTCAAGCCCCCACCTCTGATTTAGTGGAATTCTTTTTATTCTGGTATAGCTCTGTTTATAGTGTGCTTAGTAAATTGGCTGAGACAAACATGCAGTACATTTAAAATGATTGAATCGAAATTTGTATAATTACAAATAACAGATTTATTAATCATTTACGTTTAACAAAGTTTTAGAACATTTGAATAATGAATTATAAGTAAAAAATGTTTTCATCACGGCTTTAAAGGAGGTCACTTGGTAGCTTATAGGGCTATTTAACTTCCTTTGGTATGTTCTGCTCCCGCTGATGGGTTGGTTCTGTACAGATAGGTCCATGGAGTTCTCGTGTCTCTGGTCAAGATTAAAGACGCAGCACGTTCCCAGAAATGTCAAGGAGTAACTGCCTAGCTGGTCCTGCGTTTCTACGTTAGTCCACTTCTACCCTCACTTTGTTCCAGAGCTTAGTACCCTCCTGCTACCACCAACAACTATGGTAAACGAATAGAAACGGAACGCTGTCCTCAGTATTGCGTTTTCCGACACATACCTATGTGCCCCCCATCTTCCTATTCCACCATCCCATTTAAATCAGAATTTACAACCGATGAGAATTAAACTTAATCCCTCGAGAGAAAACTTTCATTACATTTGTATTGAACTACATTTGTTGTGCGTACTGAATTATGTGCATTATTCAATTGTTAGCGAGAATCCCAATGTGTGTATATAATGTATAGAAATCACACATTCTAAAAATATTGTTGTGGTGGGTAGATTTCCTAATTTTTAAATTTTGTCAGGGCAGCGGCCTGATAGGTCTACTCTTTACGATTTCCAACTGCCGTGGGATTTTTAACGTGCGCAACTTACACACGGGACCTCCTATTTTTTCGCCCTTATCCGAGAAGGCTAGGCATCCGATCTCATTACCCATGAGACCAGGGGTGAGTACAACGTAATTAGGACCACTGGGTCTGAAAAAAAATATTTCAATAAATTATAATCCCTCAGCTGGGATTCGAACCCGGTACCTCTTGAAAACGAGGCGGACGCCATACCTCTGAGCGACTCCGACCTCTGTAAATAAATAAATGAAAATGAGAAAGACAAATTTCACAGTCATTAAAAAAAGGAATGATTGCACAGAGAAGATGATTTAAAACATTGTGCAATAAGAGTATCCTTGTGAGCTTTGACAAAAACTGACATAACGGACAATAATAAATACCTTTATACTGGATAGCTGTAAAGCACTTTTACTTCTAATGGCAAATGTTGTTTATTCCGCATGAAAACATCTAGTCATTGAAACATGACCATGCTAAACGCGCGCACAAATGACAAAATCGCAAAAACAAAGTAAAATCTCGAACAGTTTTAACTTTGTCAATATACAAGTTTGCGGACACATGAATGTTAGTACAAAGCAATCTACTTTCAAATGCCCATTACTAACAATCCATAACTCTCTAAGTACCGGGTGATGATAAAATGGATTTGACAATAAGGATCCCCGATCCATTCAACCAGTATTCAGCTCTTTGGTTTGGATTGGTTTTGGATATAACTTTTTTTAAACAAAGTAATCCGTTCAACCCTTGATGTGTTATAATTATGACATTTAGTGTAATAAACTCAAGACAATAAAATCAGATTTCCGGAATCCAAATATAGTATGGCCTTCTGCCCGCCACTCAGTCCAAATATAATAAATCAAAACCAAAATTGTGTGAATGTATAATATGTGTGTGCCATCCCCTTTCCAAGAAACAAACTAACAAACAACATAAAAAACAAACTAATACAAACAAGCAAAAACAAACAAACAAATAAAAAAAAAAGGAAGACAAAGTAAAGTCTCACAACTGCCCTGCTGTTAACAAGGTGAAAAGGGGTGAGAAAGCTTGGAGGTGTCCGAGATTACATCAAATCCACCAATTATCGGCCATCATCCACACGGGCACCCCATCAGATAGCCTATTTTCTTCACACCATCATTGATTCTTATATATTAATTTTAGTTCTTGTTACATTGTTATTGTTAATCAGAATCGACCTCACTGCACTCAGGGCAAACCATAAGTAATCAGTCCACATCAGCAAATGTCGAAGAGTATGAATGCTAATTGTACCTGTAGCACGCTGGTTGTACATACGACGGATGTATCCTCTGTCACGTCCATCTCTGCTAGTCCCACGTTTGAAGCCAAACTCCAACAGTCTCAGCCTTGTTAATTCATCTATTGCAGTGTCATTATCTAGCAGGCGATCACTAATTGCCCTTATTATTTCTCTCTTATCCATGTCCAGTGTCCCCACTATAGGTGCTGTCGAGGCCAGTCTGTCAGCTCTCTCATTGCCACGTACCCCTGCATGACCAGGACAGTAGATCCACAACAGGATTATGTTGATGTTTTCCATTTGTGCCTCAGCCATCCGTTCTGAACTTTCCGAAGCATGGCTTGAGAGTCTGACAATATAACTGCCAATTTTGATGGGGTTTCAGACAGCCACCTCAGTGCTGCAGTAATTGCCTCTACCTCCATTCTCATGCTGGAGGTTGTTGTCATGTAGGTTCCACTCTGTTCAGCAACGTCCCTGCCCTTTATTCTCGCAGAGAAGCCCCATCCTGATTTCTCACCACGCACTACAGACCCATCAGTATACACAATGGCGTCATCATCCCTAGCATGATCTCTTATCAGCTGATTAATCTCCAGCTCTGCATTTCCATAGCCCCAAGACCTGCACTCTCTGTCAAGGCTAATGATGACCTTTAAATTAATATGAGACAAACATAAAGGTATGTTTTCAGGCACTCGTAAGAAATAAAGCAGTAGAACACTAGACAATAGAAAAACAACAGACGTGAGTGGATTACCCAGGACTCAAACCCAGGACCTTCCGTGCGACAACCCCGCCTAGCTATGCAAGCGAATCACACTATCCTCCCTGCCACTTAGGCATCACCAATAAATGATGCTTCGATGGCAGGTCATTAGTGCGAACAGCAAGACACAACACTGGAAGTTTACCATAGGCAGTTCAACCCATTAATGACGCAATCACTTCTGTTGTTCCCCTATTATACAGTATTGTTACGGTATATGATATTAACGCCGTCTGCTAAAGGTTACCAGACGTGCAATCGTAAAGGTTAAGACATTTAATATATTGCGATAGATGTTTCAATTATTGAACGCTCCATACACGATCGATTATGACGTGTCTAGCGTTGTTTAGGATACAGTCGGTAACTAGGAGACGCTACCCTTTGTTACTTGACCGCCAAGCTGAATAGCTGCGTTTTTCTAACCTTCCAATTCAATGGCATGATATAGCCATTTATATGTGCATTTTTGATGGACCAGGGTCAGTCCTAGAACTCTATATGAGAGGAAAATTTATGGAGGTTAGTATTTAACTAGAATTCTCAGAAGGAGGAGAATAATCGTCAAATTCGTATGAAATATTCAGACTCGCAGTCTCACTGTCGGCAGGTAGCCATGTCTAGCTGCGCGTGCATATAGCTGTGATGTTTTGACGACAATACTGCATTGTATCCTTAAACGGACATTGACACGTAAACCAGCAGTCTACGTTATTGATTAATTTATGCATGACTTATAAGGACTTATGTTCTGTTCCTATTTGAAATGATCATCCTGTGTGTACATGTGATTAAATATTACGGACTCGATCTGAAGGCATTAATTACTTCATTAATGTTGCTGAGTTCAAGTTACATGAACTACTTCTTCATACCATGCTACTGAGTTGTATGAACACCTTCACCCTAATTCGCGTAATACTAAACAAAGCACGATTAACAAGAGATCACTAAAGTAACCATACTCAGTGCATGATCTTCAACCGGCAAATAACTCAGCAACAAAGTGGCGGCCGAATGCGGGGAACGACAGAAAAAAGAAACAAACTTCTGTTCCTTACGCACATGTTAACCATAATATTTATGATCAAGTTTCGATCACATGATCCAGTCGAAGATGACGTCTTACTCATTCTAATGCCTAACAACGTGACGTCACTGAAAGTCGTGTAGGTGATCTGTCGGAGAAACCAAAGTCGTTTTCTAAGTCTAACCAGGGGAAACATGAGCCATTTGAAGCAAACACACGATATGGACTACAGGAGCAGACAGTCAGGGGCATTAGCCTAGCTGTTGACGACCTCTAGCACTGATCTAAGCAACGGAAAAGATAAGTCTAGTTGTTTTAATACTGTCGTCATTGCAAACAGTAATACTGAGTCCATGCCTTTTGCCTGCATAGGCATGTCTTTTCTGAATGTGTTTCATGTATTTTTTTGGGTTGTTTTAATGTGTTGTTAATTAGTGGGAGGTAGGGAGGATGAACCGAAATTAGATTCTGTGGCTCTCACGATGCCTGAATTGATTTCGGTCGTTTCTTAGGGCAGTTAAACGATTGCACTTTTGGAAGCCCCATTGAGGTTTGCCATTGGACTACCTGTCCAAATCTGCTGTCGTTTGACGATTTGTGTTAGCTGTGCCGTTCCGTAGATAACTGGCGTATTTTATTTGTACTAAGTTCACATTTTTATTCAGTTTTGTATCATGTTCGTTAACTATTTCGTCCAGTCTCCTCTTACTATCATTTATTTGATGATTGTTAAATGGTCGTCCGTTATGAGTCCTGTGATGTCATCATTTTTTGCAGTCATTTTTTTTTTGTGTACTTTGAATATTAAGTTGACCTCGGGTCAGACCTTGACCCTTCATTTGGCTTGTGACACTTCCGCTTGTTTTATTTAGTTCATAAATTCATTTTTAATTGTGAAAATGTCTTGTTTGCGTCTTGACATTGTTTGTACCCTTTAGTTGCATCATTGTTTTGTTTGTCCTCATGATATATATTAAATACTACATTAATAATATGATATTATATGCAATAATACACTTGTAATTTAATTTAATTAATTTTTTCTGATATTTAAGGTTAATATGGGACATTGCATAATTATGCAGTGATAGTCCAAGAAAGTAGCACTACAATTTATAAGAGATGCCTAGGGCATAATAATATAATATATATATTGACCAAATAAAATAATCTTATAGTCTACCTTTGAGGTAATAGACCCATTGTATATTATTTAATATACTTTTCTAGTACTAAGAGAGTGACTTAGTACATTGAACAATATAATTACTAGGAATCATACCCAACATTATTGGATATTAAGATTAATTGTGTGATGTAATTACATTATAGTTAACAGATATCATAACTATTTATGATATAGTTCGTATTTAGATACAATATTGTTACAAAATATTGTCTATTAGTTGAACTTAGACATAAGAGTTCAGTACTATTGTGATTATTTATATTGAATATTCCTAAGTTGAGTAAGTATAATAATTACTCTGAAGCTACTATTGACTATTTTAATCAGTAATTATCAATAATTACTTACAGATAAAAGTCAAAATGCTTACTATAGACCATTTCGTTAAAATTGGTAAGGAATATGGTTATAAATCTCAAGAACTTCGTCAGTTTGCTGAGGCAGAACTGGAAAAACATAAAGCAGAAATGGAGGAACGTGAAAGAAAAGAAGCAGAGAAAAAGGCTGCATTAAAGAAAGAGGAAGAGGAACAAAAGGCTGCATTAAAGAAAGAGGAAGAGGAACGTGAGATGAAGCAAATTGCCAAGGAAAATAGATTAAGAGAAATTGCTCAACAGGAAGAAGAGAATAAATTGAAACGAGAGGAAATTATTTTACAACAAGAAATGGAATTGGCGCGTATTAAATTGGAGACAGCAAGATTACAAGCACAAAGTGCTGATGCAAACCAGAATAATAACGCACAAAATGGATTATCATCCAGCCAAACTAAACATTTCTACAACTTTAAATTACCCACTCTCAACTTAAACGTGGACGACCTTTCATCGTTCCTATCACGTTTTGAACAGACTTGCAAAACAAACCATTTGCCTGAAGAGTCATGGGTACTCAAGTTAAATGAATTCTTGGTTGGAGAACCACTGACGGCTTCTCAAAATGCTGACCCATCAATAGCAAATAACTACGGTGCTATTAAGTCCTTGCTTTTACGAAGGTTTCACCTGGACGAGGAACACTGTAGGTTGAAATTTAAGGGAATTTTACCTGAATCTCCAAAAGATTTTGCAGGATTCATTGCGAACATACGCAATACATTTAATAGATGGGTTGAACTGGCAGAAGTCAACAAATCGTACGACAAATTAGTTGATTTACTACTACGGGATAAGGTATTATCTTCGGTTAGCCAGCCATTTTTTGCATATTTGCAGGAGCGTAAACCAGGTACTATGGACGAGTTAGAAAAAATTTCTTTAAACTACTGTTCGGCACATCCGAATGCAACCATTTCTAACTCCTCATTAAGAGAACCTCTACCTGTGGCGTCTAATATGGCCTACAATCATAATAACAAACAAAGACATCACAGTGTAGACAGAAGCAGGTTCCAAAGAAATCACAATGTTAACTTTCAGAAGGGACATAATAATGATTTCAACAATAAAAAATGAGTTCAACAGAGGTAGATCACGAGATAGAAATTATTCACCTCAAACAAACTACCACAATGGTCAACATAACACTAATTATAATCGATCACATACTCCCAATAATAATAATAACTGGAATGGTAATAATCATGGCTCGAGACATCGAGATAATAGTTACTATAGAGGACGACGAGATAATTCTAACAATTATACTCGGAATCGATCTCATTCTCGGGGATCATCTCATTACAACCATAATACAGGGGCGGCAGTTACAAATAATACTACCCCTATAGCTCAGGTCCCACTTGACAATAATACAACACAGTCTTCTGCTGCATGTTTTGCTATTAATTATAATGTGGCAAATAGTTGCCAACAATGCAATCTTATTTTTCAGAAGGCGAAAGAAACAGTGCTTAACTGCGGACATATTACACCAGAGGTAGGTCTTGCAGTCAACGATGGAACAGGCTTACTAATTTTTAACAGGGGATTAGTTAATGGATACGTCGTCTCAGTGCTGAGGGATTCAGGATCCACAACGATTGGTGTACGTCAGTCGCTGGTACATCCTAGCTGTGCGACAGGAGAATATGTACGCTGCATGACATTTGGTGGAACTATTGAGTTTTACCCAACAGCTATTGTTCATATTAGAACACCCTTTTTCACAGGGAATGTAAAAGTATGTATGCTAAAAAAGCCTATAGCTGATCTGATGGTTGGTCGTATACACGGCAGTAAAGATTGTACTCCAGATGAGATCATAGAATGGGAGAAACATAACCTATGCACTGGAAACGCCGTGACGACTAGAGCGCAGACTCAACTCATGGAGAAAGTTGATGATAATAAAATGGATGCAGACAACCAAGATGAATTTGTAGTCAATTCACCTATTGACAGGGAAACATTTGCAACCAAACAAAAAGAGGATAAATCTTAAAAAAAATTTTTAAGCTGGTTGATAAAGTTGACAATCTATCCTCAGGTAATAATAACAAACATTGTTTTGTTATTAAAAATGACATATTGATTAGATGTTTTAATGACAAATCACAAATGAAACAACAAGTTATGGTCCCGTATACTTTTAGACGGTACATTCTTCAACATGCACATGACTCACATTGTGCTGGACATATGGGATATACTCGAACACGATCTCGAGTACTGTCTTCATTCTTTTGGCCAGGAGTGTCAAGAGATATTTCGCAGTATGTACGTTCCTGTACTACATGCCAAGAAGTGAAAGCACGTGGAGCTTTTCACACGGCGCCTATTCAGGCTTGCGATATCTCAGTAAGACCGTTTGACAAGATGGCAATAGATATTATTGGTCCATTGCTACCATCGGCCAGAGGACATAGATTCGTCCTTACGTGCATTGATTTGTGCACACGATGGCCAGAAGCTATCCCATTAAAGACCACTACTACCACAGATGTAGCTGATGCACTACATCTCATCTTTTCTAGAATAGGGTTTCCTAGAAAACTTTTATCAGACCATGGGTCACAGTTTATATCTGACACCATGAAGGAAGTCATGAAAACTTGGAACATTGATAGGAATTTAAGTAGTATTTATCATCCTATGAGTAATGGTGCGGTTGAAAGACTTAACCGTACACTTAAACAACTACTACATAAGGTTACTGCTAAGCACCCTCATGACTGGGACAGAGCACTCCCAGCTGTTATATTTGCTTATCGGGAGGTACCGCATGAACAAACTGGCTTCTCTCCCTTTGAATTAGTTTTTGGTGCTCCCCAAGAGGTCCTATGGGACTAATAAAAGACTTATTAATTGACGAGGAGATGACTCAGGACACTCAGTCATCTTACGAATATGTGATTAATCTTCGGAAGAACATTATTGAGTCTTGCCAGTTGGCAACAGCTTCTTCTGAGGCTGCAAAAGCTAAGGCTCGATCTCTACAAAATAGGTCTCGACGATTACGCCAATTATTCCCAGGCGATGAGGCTTATGTGTTACTTCCTCACAATAACAATAAATTATTGATATCTTGGAATGGTCCTTACAAAGTCATTGATAAAATTTCCGACGTTGATTACGTCTTAGATATCAAGGGACACAAAAAGATATTTCATATTAACATGCTCAAGCAATTTCATACACGTCCTGAACACTTACAGTCAATTTTTCATGAACTAGATGACACCACAGTATCTACTTGTTATTATTCTAACTTATCCGTCATCCAGGAAGAAGAATCTTCTTTTCCTGAGGTACAGTTACCGTTACCGGTACCAGTAGTTCAACCTACTGAATCTTGGCGGGATGTAACCATCTCTTCAACGGTTACACCGCAACAGCGTCTACAGATTGCTAATCTATTACAATCTTATCCAGATGTATTGACCGACGTCCCGGGTCGCACATCGGCTATCAGTCATGACATTACTCTCAATGATGATACACCTATTCGAGTACATCCCTATTCGGTTCCTTTACATTTCCTTGCTAAAACTACTAAGGAACTTGAACAGATGTTGTCTCTGGGAATCATTGAGACTAGTAATTCGCCATTCTCTTCTCCATTAGTGATTGTCCGGAAGAAGGACAATAACATCAGACTATGTGTTGATTATAGAAAATTAAATGCTAAGACTATAGTTGACAGCGAACCACATCCACTTATCGACGACTTACTGCCACGTCTATCCAACGCAACTATATTTAGTAAGATAGACTTAACTAAAGGTTATTGGCAGATACCACTGACCGAAAAGGCTAAGTACTACACCGCATTTTCCACTCCACAAGGTCTATACCAGTGGAATGTGATGCCTTTTGGGCTTGTTAATGCGCCAGCTACCTTCATTCGCCTGATGCGACAAATTTTATCAGGTAGACCAGACGTTATTACATATATTGACGACATATGCTTGTTTAGTTCGTCGTTTGAGGAACATGTTTCGGGACTTAGATATGTTTTCGACACTCTAAGGAATTATCATCTAACTGCTAAACCTACAAAGGTGCAAATCGCGTGTAATGAGATAACCTTTTTGGGACATATCATTGGATCGGGATATATCCGAACGTTACCTAGTACAGTCTCCAAAATTCTAAACATAGCAGTTCCTCAGACGAAGAAACAGGTCAGGAGTTTGTTAGGACTTGTTCAATATTACAGTAGATTCATACCAAACTTGTCATCCATCACGGCTGTATTGTCTTCATTGTTAAAAAAAGACATGCCGGTGAAGGTGACATGGACTGGTACATGCAATGAAACTTTCAACAAAATTATAAATTTGTTCTCGCATGAACCAATTTTAAGACTTCCCGATGCTTCCAAAAGATTTTTCTTACGAACAGATGCTAGTAACTACGGCATTGGTGCATGCCTGCTCCAGAACCATGATGGCATTCTACATCCTACCTTATATATTTCAAGAAAGCTAAAGCCGGCAGATACAAAGTATTCCACAGTGGACAAGGAACTTTTATCAGTGATATGGGCAATAACTAAACTTGAAAAGTTCTTGCTTGGTGCTCCCTTCACCATACAGACGGACCAACGTGCTGTAGCATCTTTGCGTCGATCTAACCATAAGAGCCAAAAACTCGCCAGATATGCAATCATCCTACAGCCATTTGAATTCTCCATTGAACATATTCCTGGCACTGAAAACATTGTGGCAGATGCGTTGTCACGTAATCCTATTGACGACGAATAAACAACATTAACATTCCTAAAACATATCAACTATAAGGGAACTAACCTTGCCTTCAATTTAAACTTTATAAACACTATATGCATCACAGAATTGAACTAAAGACAATCAAGGTATACATATTGACATTGAAACTTCGTCTAACGTCCATACACGATATATGAATATTCGTTGAACAATCATGGAACAATATCTGACGACAAGTCGAACTTATTATCCTATGTGCACTTAATTCTTGGATGCTGGGATAAATGACATTTCTTTCCAACGTAAACGTTTGAACATTTTTGCCTAAAAGAATTCATCAGGATCAAGACTACGGATGGATCATCATATCCTATACTATTTAATTAGTTAACTTAACTTCTTAATTGAATTATTATCAATAAAATGAAATGTGAGAAAAAAATGAAATAAAAGAACAAAAAAAGAGAACGAAATATAAAAAGAAGAAATTATGAAAAGATAAAATAAATCTCACACAAGTATTAGATTAATATTTTTTTTTAATGTACCTATACATTATTTAGTTAGTTAAATTAGATAGTTATTATTCACTAACACTTAACACACCCAAGTAAGTTAAACTTATATTCGAATTTCTTTCTATTTCTTCTCACTTATTTTGTCTTTTCTTCTCTCATAACATCGTGTTACATTAGAATCTTAATAATTTAACTCTTAGTTTAATTAATTAATTTAATTTTAATTAGTCAAATTAATTCCTATATGACATACTAATACGACAGACCTTACTTTAATTTAATTCTATCATTCACTATTAACATTGGACATTTTATCTAGTTGATATAATAATATGTATAATATTGATATATAATGTGATTAATGTTAGATGACTATTACAAATAGTTAGTTGACATGACCGCGACACGGTTCTACTCAGAACATCGTCGGCCATATGTCACAATTGTGTTAAATTTTTTTGAAAAATTGTTAAGTCGTATAGATCTTGAAAAAAATCTATCGATTTTTTTTCCCCCGGTGTACAGGGAATTGTTACGGTATATGATATTAACGCCGTCTGCTAAAGGTTACCAGACGTGCAATCGTAAAGGTTAAGACATTTAATATATTGCGATAGATGTTTCAATTATTGAACGCTCCATACACGATCGATTATGACGTGTCTAGCGTTGTTTAGGACACAGTCGGTAACTAGGAGACGCTACCCTTTGTTACTTGACCGCCAAGCTGAATAGCTGCGTTTTTCTAACCTTCCAATTCAATGGCATGATATAGCCATTTATATGTGCATTTTTGATGGACCAGGGTCAGTCCTAGAACTCTATATGAGAGGAAAATTTATGGAGGTTAGTATTTAACTAGAATTCTCAGAAGGAGGAGAATAATCGTTAAATTCGTATGAAATATTCAGACTCGCAGTCTCACTGTCGGCAGGTAGCCATGTCTAGCTGCGCGTGCATATAGCTGTGATGTTCTGACGACAATACTGCATTGTATCCTTAAACGGACATTGACACGTAAACCAGCAGTCTACGTTATTGATTAATTTATGCATGACTTATAAGGACTTATGTTCTGTTCCTATTTGAAATGATCATCCTGTGTGTACATGTGATTAAATATTACGGACTCGATCTGAAGGCATTAATTACTTCATTAATGTTGCTGAGTTCAAGTTACATGAACTACTTCTTCATACCATGCTACTGAGTTGTATGAACACCTTCACCCTAATTCGCGTAATACTAAACAAAGCACGATTAACAAGAGATCACTAAAGTAACCATACTCAGTGCATGATCTTCAACCGGCAAATAACTCAGCAACAAGTATAGGCCAGTCCACACAAGACACAGACCTTAATACCGTGTCTAATAAATGATAGTAGACTTAGAACAGTAAGAACAGGACAGAGGGTAGGTTTTTGGTATTGTATAAACATTTATAACACATAAGGAAGGGAAACCCGAGGCCTGTAAACAGTAAATTAATATGTGACAAACATAAAGGTATGTCTGCTGGTAGTTTATCCAGTTTTCCCCTGACTTACTCCACTCTTTCCCTTTGGATATATTTTCAACCCTGGTCACCTGACCAATCGTAGCTACTGCCTGTGCCATCCATGACATTCCCTTCTTGATTCTTGCTCCTTTGATGTCAGCTTCGTTCTCACGTAGGGTGTGTCTTTTGTCGGTGGTTACCCGCATATAGGCTTTTGCCTGGGCCATCGCATATCTGGATCTAATCGACAGCAATTCGAGCACGTATCTCATTGTCACAATGCGTACAGTCCAAAACTAATCGTATCCCTTAATTCTGAATGCGTTCCAGTCGGTCACACTGTGACACTGGCAGTGTGCGTATTCCTAGTCCATACTCGATTACTGAAATCACGAGCTGATGATACAGGAAAAACAGTAGTCTCTGTTCTAGGCGCGCAGCAGCCATTGTTTTTAAGGCTGCCAGTCCTCGTTTGCACTTCTGTATGATTAGTTCAACATGATTCTTGAACGAACGAACGAACGAACTTTATTTTCAAAGGGTTTAGAATTGGGCACCCAGGCCAGTCTAACATTCTGCCCTTCATTTCTCTCATATTCCATACTGAATCCATTTATTCTCACACGTATCCTAAATATTTCTTAAATAATAAAATAACAAAAAAAGTACAATAAAATAAAATCCCAACATTGTAACAGTACAATAACAGTTACACAGATTTACAGATGCGTATCATAATTTATACTAAACTGGACAAAATTAACTTTAAAACCTACATATGATGTTATGTAATTATTTAAGAACATAACGAAATTAGGGTGGCATATAATCTGCACTCATGATGTATTTGAAAGGTCTGTGATTGAATGAATATGGACTAAGAGTATTTTTTAAGTCGTATGGAAGAGTATTCCACAGATGAGCAGCAGAAAAAGCTAAACTTTTCTTGAAGAAGTCGAGCCTAGGCTTGGGAATGTGTAATTTATTTAAGCGTTGACTGCGTCTTCCGCTATATTTGAAAATAGGCCACATATACGTTGGAGCATTCTGTGACAAGATTTTGTGAATAAATTTGGCTTTGTTGAAGAGAAGGCACTTTCTTAGTGGTAATATGTTAAGATATCTATATGCGTCTACACACTGTGTGAGGTTTTTGTCTGAAATTAGGCGCACTGCACGTTTTTGTAATGAATAGAGTCTTTTAGTGTTGGGCATGGTGCAGGCATCCCAAATTGTTGAGCAATAGTCTAGATGTGTTTGTATCTGGGATGTATAGAACATTTTTCGTGTCTCCTCATCTAGGAAATGTTTGATTTTAGCTAACTGGTAAACTTTTTTGTGCCGTTTGTTTGGTCAGTGCTTGTACATGCGAATTCCAACTTAAATGTTGGTCAATTATGAGTCCTAGTGTTTTATATTCATTTACATTTTCAATTAAAGAGGTTCTAATGTAGAGCTGAAGTGTTGTTTTCGGCGAGTTTTGTAGTTTTTGTCTAGTTGATATTATCATACATTTTGTTTTAGTGATATTTATTTGCATGCAGTTTTCATTGCTCCACTTAATAAGATTGTCTGTGTCGCTTTGTAATAATATTTCTAGCGTGTTGCAACTTTTATCACTAGTATAAATGGTACAGTCATCGGCAAATAGGTCACAGGATGAGTGCTTGATGTGTAGTAGATTTCATTTATGTAAATGGAAAAAAGTAGAGGGCCGAGAATAGAACCCTGAGGAACACCGGTGTCAATAATAGTTGGGCTTGACAAGGAGTTATTGTACCACACTACTTGCTGTCTGTCGGACAGGAATGATTTAAGTAATGTCACTAGTTTAAAGTTAACTTTCATTGTTTCTAATTTTCTTATTAAAACAGCGTGATCTAACATGTCAAATGCTTTCCTAAAGTTTACAAATATTGCTCCACATATATTATCGTTATTTATGTTTAGGTGCAAGTTGTCTATCATCTTAGTTAGAGCTGTGTGGCATGAATGCTTTTGTCGAAACCCTGACTGACTGTCAATTAGCAAGTCATTGCTAACTAGGTAATGTAGTGTTGCTTTTATGTATGTGTTTTTTTCTAGTGGTTTAGAAAGCGATGATAAAAGAGAAAGTGGTCTATAGTTACCAAGATTACAGTTATCTGACGAGCCAGGTTTGAAGAGAGGATATACTTTGGCAATCTTAAAGGCCGAAGGAAAATAACTTTTAGCAATACATTGATTATATAAAAGTTAGTGAATCACTGATAGATGGTGCGGCGTAACGCAGTATTCGATTACTAATTCCGTCAAGCCCTGATGAGCTATTATCCTTAAGGCCAATAAGATAGTTATACACTTCATTAACTGTCATAAAAGGAATGTCGGGTGGAACTGAGTTTGTACATTTCTTCTCACAGAATGCTGAAAGTTGGTCTAAGTCACTAGAGGAAGGTGGTATTGTGGATTTCAGACTGTTTATTTTCTGCTTGAAAGTGATTGCTGAAGTCGGTGCAAGTAAATGAAGTGTTGGAAGAGAATGAGTCTGGTGCATTAACGTTTTTTTCGCTAAGGTGTTAATTGCCTTCTACGTTACTCCCCAGATGCTTCAACTTGTTTTTTGCCTTTCAATGCTGTGCCCATTGAAAGTAATGTCCGGAGGGCCTACTTTCAATATGGAGTTGTTCAAAGAGCACCACAAATCACACCTGCCTTGTTAGGATTGACTTTTGATCCGCTTTCCTACACCATTTAGAAACCGCCTGTAATGCCTCTTGTATGCCTCGGACCATTTCCTGTCTGTCTGAGCAAGTTCTGTATTCGAGTATGTCATCTGCGAAAGTTAATGTTCGTCCTAGTCCTGTTGGTTGAAAGGTTGCTACTGTGACAGGGAATGCGTCATTTTAGGAACTTTCCTTTATAACAAATAAAGACCATAGCTTAGTTGACAGAAGTTAGTTAAAATTTAATCATAAAGTTATAATAGGAACAGACCATAAGGAAGGCTAGCGTGGATTACTTTTTTATCCAATCGTGAGATGAATAAAAAAGGGGAAGCAACGCTGACCTAGAATTGAGCTAAACCGAAGCCGGCCTTTTTACCCAGCCAAGTCAGTTGCAGATTTTGAAGCGAAGAGACAGACGCGTATTTCTTATGCTGCAGATTTTTGAGGATTTTCAAACTTTTACTAAAGGAAGTTTTTCCCCAGTTTTAGTGTGTGAATTGTGCATTTTATTCTCACAAGGAAAGGCAGTAAGTAGAGTGCTGTTAAAATACCTAAAACATTTTTCATGTCGCAAGGAAATAGTTTCTTCCCCCCCCCCCCCCCCCCCCCCAGCAGCACCCTGTAAAATGGCTGCAAGTTAGACTTTGAGTCAAAATGTAGACTTTGGATTGCTAAGTAGAACCACTAACAGTTTGGTAGAACATGAAGCTCTTCAGGAAATGAGAGAATGGTTTAATCCTCTGAGTAACTGCTAGTATGCAATTACCGCTAGCTAATATTTTGAAGGATCAAGTAGCTAAGAGCTGAAATCAGGGCAATTCACTTGATATGAACTTCCCCATGCTATGTTAATGGAAGCAATGTGCATTTGTGGATGAACGAAATCTTCATCCTTTTGAATCTTCACGCCATTAACATCTTTATATGTTGCCTAGTGACCAGTCCTCTACAAAGAGCAGAGAAAATCCGACTATAATCAACCCTAGTGCGTAAGGAAACCACGATTAACAAGGAATAAATAAGACTGGAAAATGCATCGGCAACAAGAGTATAGGCAGGCCAGCCCATACAGCTATCGTTTTACACATGAAAATACCTGGACAATGCATAACAAACACGTTCCGCGCCACCCGCCCAATTTCTACAAGAGAAATGAATATTGTCTGCCAGGAAGTTATCCTAAAGTAGACGCACATCCCACTGCCCCAGATAAATATGTATATGGCTCGCATACTGGAAGCTATTATGCTGTAGACCTACAGAAACCTAATGCAGGTTCTACTGAAAAGGAAGAAATGTTATACAACTCTACAACGGGAGGTTGCTATACCTCTAAACACGTACACAGACGAAGTGAAAACCCTTCACATGAAGGAAACAGAAAATCCTACACCCCAGATGAAGATGATGACAGTTGTTCAACCCATCGTAAAGTAACATACGCGGATAGGCGAAGTTACAGTTTTTACAGTAGAAACAACATATATCAACGTAAAAGTCGTCCTCAGCTTGATAGAGATAGACGATTTATTGATTACCGGACATACGAAAAACCACATAGCACATGGCAGAAACGGAGGTATCCGATCCACGCTGTTCCTCGTTCGAATCCCCAGCACACAAAATCCCATGCCCCCATGAGACAAACACCTCCATATTATCGCCACAGAGAAACAGAAAGGAGACCTCGTATACTATCATCGATCAGGTATAATGACAGCACGTCAAGGCACACGACGGCAGCTAACAAACACTGGAACACATTGAATAAACGAGCTCAAAGAATGACTGTACGAAATTTCATAAATGCAGTTAAAACAAGAAAAATTTGGGAGTTTCGTAACATGACATCTAGGAACGGACAAGTTTGCCTCCTAACAACAGACGGATGGAGAGCACACATCGGTCCCATAACACCAGGAAAGACAGCCAAGACATACCAACAAGTAAATTTAGCACAATCAACTCCTTGAAATACTCATCCCAGGCCAACAAAACAAGTACCAACAACAAATAAAACCAAGTTAATTTGTGCAAAAACAACGATGGTTTGTGTAGCAACACAAACAGACCTTCCTACGTCACCTTTTAACCACAAGAACAAGATTGGTCGTTCAGAACAAGCAGATCCTGAAGAAACTGTACCCAAGCAGATTGTTGAACCATATACCAGCAATCTTTATGGAGACGAAACAGAACAAGACATGAGAGAAGACAGTGTCGGCCCCTGCACAGCTTTGTCAGACCCCAACGAACTTAATGACAAAGAAATGGTAGAACTATATGAACAAGAGACAGACATTGATACAGCCAGTTCTATTGAAACCAGTGATGCGGACAGCACATTATTTATACCAGTCAGCTCCAGTGTCAAACGCGCCTATACAGCAGGGTCACCTCCTGTCGTCAAATGCATGAAATTGCCACAAAATGAAATCAGACGAAAAATATTGAAGAAACGCTATCGTGTTTCAAAGCCCAGCCGAGAAGTGTTAGCCTCATCTCAACTAGTCAAAACCAACAGTGTGCAGATTACTGCGCCCACTGTAAACGGTGTTAACGTACAGCACAACCAGGTCAGAAGAAAAATCAAGGCGAAACATATACCTGCCTCAAAACTAACAGATGTTCCAGCCATACAAACCCCAACGTCATTGAAACCATCACCGCAATCAAAAGATGTTACGCCATCACCGCATTCGTCAATGTCCTCAGTGCCCCAACAATCAGCAAATGCAGTTGATAAGGGTGGATTAGGGCTAAATGATAATGGTGCGCCACAATGCCAGGTACGTTAGCTCCGTATAAGATTGACGACCACTTGCCACCCCTATCGACACCTGGTATTAAAGTGCAAGATGTAGGTGTCTTCTCTGATTTTAGGATGTTGCTGTGTATGTGGTAGTAGAACAGTTCACAGGGTATAACACAGGCAACATGATGTGTAGAGTCATAGAAATGGTAACTTCGTTGTATAATTTTTTTCCATTTATTGCACGCCACAAAACAGTCAGGATATTTATATCATCAACATAGTTCAACGAGTTCAGCATTCAAAATCATAGAGTTCTAGTTCGTGAAGCTGTATAAATAATATATATATAAATTCTGCAACAGTGTCAGCTGCAGATCATCACTGTTCATAGACAATAATAAATATTCCCTTTCTGATGCTAGCAGATCAGATGTATACAATCAGTCCGTTTACTGTCTGCACGTGAATAGCATACATGGATTACAGGTCAGCTCGACCTTTATAACCTTCCTAAGTCTAACCATCTGACTTGGACGTGATCTCTGATATAACGAATCCTGGAACACAGACAATAGTCTTGTTGGTCTAGAGCGACCCATATATATATAACTAGTTCAGGTATAAAGATACCGGTGACTTAATCCTAGTCAAAGTACCTCTCCATTTTGAATCACACAGGCGAGCAAAAAGGCGACAAAATGACGAACCTCTAGATGATAGCATAAAGTTCGATACAAGAGGAATTACCTTATTTCGGAAAATCAACCATGAACATATGCCTCCAGGCAGGCTTGAATAATACTGGGAAATAGTCTAGTTAGCTAACTAACTCACAAAGACAATGTATTTCCCTCAGAAAATCACAAGACGCAGGTCGCGTCTGCTCGCGACTTAGACCATTTCTAAACTCCCCGAGCTGGCCGGAACAACAAACGAAAACCAGGTCGAGACATGCGCAGAACGACAATCTCTGAGTCGCCGTTCACAATAAGACGATTCTAAGAACATTCGAGATAAAAGTCTTACACAGTCGCGCCTTTTATGGTCATGAAAAGAAGCGTTAAGAAAGGTTTCAGGCATCTACAACAGTTGACTGATACTACCAAATAAGGAGATATGGTCACGCTTCGTTCAAGAAATTATAGACCGAACGTGTCTCTATACAAGAGAAGGCAAACTCCTAAAAAATTGTAGTCTCGATAACTCGGATTATGTCCCTTTGACTGTAAAAAACATAATACACACTTCAGTCAAAAAAATGATCATACATACGAAAAATGATCATACAAAGGCTTTGAAAAAAGTAATTATTTGTGCGTAACATTACCGCACCCTCCCGGGAAAAAAAAAAAATGAAACATTTTTTTTTTTAAATCCTGGAGCCGGAAAAAAATCTAGGCTCCTAACGCACGTATGATGCGCGGATATATACCTAACAAATTAGCTCAACGCATGGAGCGACACTGAGATCATATCTCAGCTCCTTAGAGAAAAAATTTATCTAAGTATACGCTTATATATTCCAGGAAGGTGCCACCAACACACGCCACAATGATGGCAACATCATAATGAAAATCAAATTATTCTCATACCAATATATGAAATTAAATATATTATTATGATATCATATAATGTGTTGTGCAAACAGCGGTGTAACATATTAATATACCGCACTATTTTATTACATTATATAAAGCAACAGTAATTAATAAGTAATACATGTGTTGATCTTCGTTGACATAAAACATTCAATAGAAGAAGATGTGGACATCATCCGCTCCCAATCTAGGACAGGACTTGATATACTCAAAGTTCCACAATGGACACAATCTCGCATCTTCAATGATGTGCTGCGAAAATATCAATAACACAAATCTTAAAGACAACTGGTAAATCTCTCAATACAATTATGCAAATATATTGTTTAAATGTGGCCGAGTGATCTTTTGGCCCGTATATCACTAACTAAGCCTTCTTAGATAATTACATGGTACAATGTTATAAATTCCCCTCAAAAAAGTGAGAAAAAAAAATCTACTAACATGTCATTACAACATTGGACTGTATATCAGGAAATATATATATATGACAGAAGAATCATGCGGAATCGTGTGGGCATCTGGACAGAATGTCTGACATCACATTATCCGAACCACGGATAGCTCGAACCGAGAAATGAAATGGTTGAAGAGCTATGGCATAACGAGTGGACCTCGAGCTCTTCAAGTTTTTGCTCTGAATAGCAGTAAGCGCTTTCTGGTCGGTTTCCACAATGAAATGTGCGCCTAGAAGAAATCTTTGTAACTTCAGAATAGACCATACCATAGCCAATAACTCACGGTCTAAAACCGAGTAATTCTTTTCTGCAGCATTTAATTTCCTAGAGATATACATCACCGGATGCAGAGTATCAGAATACTCCTGCATTAGTGCCGCCCCAATCCCAGTTGACGAGGCGTCACTTCGAAGAACAAAAGTCTTCTCAATAGTAGGTAACCTAAGAATAGGTGGAGATGAAAATAAGACCAAAAGGCATGAAATTCCATTGGAATAAACCCCTAGGTGTAGAAAAAGCTGTAAAAGGTTTGGCACGTTCAGTTAGCGGGACTTGCCAATAACCTTTAGACAAATCTAGTTTGGTAAAGAATCTAGAATTAGAAAGTTTATTGAGTAGCTCTTCTAATGAAGGCATAGGTTCAGCGTCGAACTTCGTAACTTGGTTCAATTTGCGATAATCTACGCAAATGCGAATGTTATTATCCTTCTTTCGAACAATAATCATAGACGAAGAGTATGCTGAAGTGGATGGTTCAATGATTTCCAAACGTATCATTTCATTCAATTCTTTTTCTACTTGAGACTGGAAATGGATAGGTATTGGATAAGGTCTGACTCTGATAGGATTATGATCAGTTAGCACAATGTCATGTTCAATGACATGTGTGTGTCCCGGGATGTCTGTAAGAACATCCTGAAATGTTTGCAACATCGAAGAAACTTGTCGATGTTCCTCAGCGGAAAGATTTGGAGAAACGGTCACGTTTTTCCAAGATTCCGTAGAATAAAGTGGGACCATAGAAAGAGGAAGATTGACATCAGAAAAAGTAGTTTCCTCATCCTGTATAACTGACAGAGATGAGTACTGACCATGAGGTACTTGAGAATTGTCCGTTGCCTGGAAAATAGGCTGCAAATAGTCTGGTCTTTCATGAAATTCCGTGAGCATATTTATGTGGAAAGTTTTATGCTTTCCATCAATATCGACAACATAGTCGACATCAGAAATTTTGGAGACTATTGCATATGGACCTTTCCATGCAATTAGAAGTCTGTTCTCCCTTGAAGGAAGTAGAACGAGAGCTTTGTCACCTGGACAAAGTTGTCGTAGACATCTATTCTTATTTGCAAACTGCCTTGCCTTTTCTTTAGCAAATTCGGAAGACGAAGTTGCTAGTTTGCATGCCTCGATGATCTGTTTTGCCTAAGAGCAATGACGTACTCATAAGAAGATTGAGTTTCATCGCTAATATTATCGGCAGTGATTAGATCGTGAAGTAAAGACATAGGGCCGCGCGGTTGCGCGCCAAAGACAAGTTCAAAAGGGGAAAACCCCGTATGTTCATTGGGGACCTCTCTATACGCAAAGAGAGCCGCGGGTAAGACCCTGTCCCAATCCTGAGGATGATCCTCAGTTATTTTACCAAGTAAAGTTTTCAGAGTCCTATTTAAACGTTCGACTAACCCATTAGACATTGGGTGATAGATACTGCTGAGAGACCTTTTAATGTGTAGCATAGACATTACCTGTGACATAGTGTCTGATATAAGTTGAGTGCCATGGTCTGACAATATTTCTCCGGGAAAACCCAAGCGAGAAACTATCAGCCAAAGAGCGTCTGCGATATCAGCAGTTGAGATGCTCTTGAGAGGTATTGCCTCTGGCCAACGTGTGCACATATCGACACATGTAAGGATAAATTGATGTCCTCTAGCCGACTTAATTCTAAAAGGACCGATAATATCTATTGCCATTTTTTGAAAAGGGCGAATAGGAATGTCAGCAGCCTGGATAGGCGCAGCATGTCGTGGTCCTTTAGATTTGACCTCCTGACATACTTTGCAAGAGCGACAGTACATTCGTATGTCCTTGCTCACAAATGGCCAAAAGAAAGCCGCAAGAACTCTCGACTTTGTACGGGAAAAACCCATATGTCCAGCACATTGCGAGTCATGAGCATGTTGCAATATTTGCAATCTCATGCTCTTAGGCACAAGAATTTGTGAATGAGTGGACGTAGTCGAGTCTTGTACCATACGTACAAGTACGCCGTTCTTCATAGAAATCCAAGATTTTCTATTAGTATTTTGATTAGGATCACCTTTTTTTGCTAGAATGAAGAATTTTTGTAAAGAAGGATCTTCTTCTTGCAATTTGATAAATGAGTCACGTGTAATAGTCAAGTGACTATCTTGGTCATTTACTTCATCATTATTAGTTAATGAAGTTTGAGGTGGATCCAGAGCATGTGCTCTTGTGACCACCGCATTGGTAGCTTCAATGTTTTGCTCTTCCCAAACAGCAATCTGCTGTGGGGTACATTCCCTAACTCCGTGAATACGACCAATAATAAGGTCCGCAATAGGGTTTGGAAGTAGACACGCGTGGACCTCTCCCGTGAAGAAAGGAGTAGCAATGTGTATTATAGCAGTAGGATACTTTTCCAACGTGCCACCAAATGTGACACATTTGATGACCTTTCCTGTAGCACAGGATGGATCTACAAGAGATTGCCTAACCCCGACAGTAGTACATCCAGAGTCAAACAACACTGAGACTGGATTACTATTTACAAGCCCCTTATGTAATATAAGAGAACCTCTCCCATCATGAGCAACATTAGCAGGAAGAGCGGGCAAAGGATGACCACAGCTTAAAGTAGTAACGGTCTTCGGGTCAAATAAAGTACTGCATTGGATACATTTATTTGCCCTACCAAAATCAAAAGATGAGCATCCGATGGCATTATGGTCTTTATTATCATTAACCTGTTTATCTACTCCCTGAGATTCTTGTTGAACAGAGTTTGTCTGTTGATATTTTTTTCTCTTATGTTGCGATCTACCGCGACCATTATTGCCTCTGCAATTATCATTAAAGTCCCTACTGTAATTTTTATCCTGGTTTGAGTTCCAGTTTCCATAACTGTCATTACCATCTCTATACTGTTGAGAACCTCTATTATCCTGGTATTGAGGTCTCTGAGAAAAATATTTTCCTCTATACCGATTACCTTTGTGAAAATTTCTAAAGTTAACCGGAGTAGAATAACGTGTAGTATTAGGATGTCTCCAGTTCTGGGAAGAAGAATCACCCTGGAATTGATTACTATGATTCTGGGCATAATTACGGTTACTCTTTTTATTGAAATTTTGCTGGCTACCCTGAAATTTACGCATAAAATTTGGGCCATAAGGTGCTGCCGAAGCAACTGGCAGACCTTCTTTTACTTTAGAGTTGCTAATGGTTATGTGAGGATGCGCAGTAACATACTGGCTACAGTATTCTTCCATTTCTTTTATGTTTTTAGGCTTACGCTCATGAAGAAAAGAAAGAAAAGCTTCATTAACCGAAGACATAACCTTGTCTCTAAGTAGTAAGTCCATAAGAGCTTCAAATGTACTCTCTGTTTTAGACAACTCAACCCATCGTAAAAAAGTAAGACGGATGCCTGAGATGAATTCCGAGAATTCAACTCCAGTTTCTGGTAACATGTTTTTAAATTTAAGACGATATCCGTCCTCGTTAAGTTGGTACTTCTTTAACAATGCCGCCCTGACAACCTCATAGTTGTTTTTGTCAGGCACATCTACCATACCCAATAAAGTCAAAGCATCACCTCTAAGTATCTTGGACAGATGATAAACATATAATGTTTTATCTATATTATGCACCTTACATGCACTTTCAAATCTATCTAGATAAAATGTTATATCATCAATTGAAGCATTGAATGCTGGTAAATTAAGCTTGAAATCAACAGCATTAAACTTATTAGCAGATGATACCTTATTAGCATCATTAGCATTACTAGATAACTTCAACTTTTCTAACTCCAAAGCTAAGAGTTTTTCTTCATGCTCCATTTTTGCTTTTCTCTCATCAGCTTCTCTTTGTAACCTTCTTTCTTCAGCCTCAGCCTGTAACTTTCTTTCTTCAGCCTCAGCCTGTTTTTCTAATCTTTTATTTTCAGCCTCTATTTCAAGTCTCTTAATTTCAGCTTCTTTTTCAAGTCTCTTATTTTCAGCTTCTTTTTCAAGTCTCTTATTTTCAGCTTCTTTTTCAAGTCTCTTATTTTCAGCTTCTTTTTCAAGTCTCTTATTTTCAACCTCAGCCTGAAGTCTCTTCTCCTGTGATTCTGCTTCTCGTTTTTGTTTTTCCATTTCCATTTGTAATCTCTTTTCATCTACCTGCATCTGCAGTTTTAAATTTTCAGCATCTATTCTCTTTTGTTCAGTTAGTTCTTTCATTTTCTTTTCCTCCGACTTCAATGCCTTGGCATATTGAACAGTCGCAAATTCTTCTAATTTATCACCTGTCTTCCCAAGGGCTTTACCCTGCTCAATAAAGTACTCAAATGTAGACATGATGTCTAAAATGTGAGTACAGAACCTGAAATAATTAATTATCTTATTTCAATCTTAATAGCAACAAGACTTAATAAAGTGCTTGTGTAATCAATATGTTTACTCCAATCTCTGTGGGAAACAAGACTTGACACCAACTTGTATTATCAAATGTATAATAATATCACAAGTCACCTCTTAATTATCAGTGCACTACACAAATCAGTGCATAACCATCAGTTATTTATCATAACTGCACTACAATAGTGCATAAGCAAAAAACCACCAGTTAGTTATGATAAGTGCACTATAGATCAATAGTGCATGAGCATATATGTAACAATAGTGAAAGCTAACTATGCAAGAACTATGCAAACAATAACAAGACAATGTAAACAATAACAAAGGTCACCAACAATGTAAACAATAACAAAGATCAAAGTCAAATGTAAACAACAACAAAGATCAAAGTCAATGTAAACAACAACAAAGATCAGAGTCAATGTAAACAATAACAAAGATCAAACAATATGAAAACATTCGCATAAGTCAAATAAATAAACAGCGAAACTAAAAAGAAATGTGATGACAAAATGCGAAGATATGACAAACAAATGACGCTACAGTGTATACACAAAAATATACGTAAAGAACTGAATAATAGAAAAGGGGAGACCTACAAATACAAACCATAGAAATCGAAACTAAAAAACACAAAGAAAGAGAGAAAAGAAAAAGAAAAAAAAATATACAAGAAACAAAAATAAAGCACAACTCGTCACAACTAAACAGATATAGCAACGATTGTCGCTAGCAAATTTCACAGTAGGAAATTCGCACAGTCCCTAACGAAAACGCTAACAGTAGAACCTCTGTGACGTGGTATCTTCTACTGAAAGACACCGCCCAACCGAGAAAACCCGCTGAATATAAACATATAAATATACAAATACAAATAACATATAACATATAACAAACAGCAAAAAGTGTGAAAGAATTTAGAAGGCTCAGCTAGAACATAAGGGCACAGTTCACAAACAAAACAGGCCACTTAACTTCTATATGTCCCAAACGTCAGCACGGTGCAGAACAGGATGTCGTCAGCATTCTGAGGACAAAGATCCAACGTTGATTAACATCTGCTCCCATAGACAGCCATGACGAGGGAAATGAGCTTCTGACAGGAAACAGCTTCTGAACTTGACCTTCTGAATTCTACAAATTGACTTCTGAGACCGGAACAGTTGTTACGGCACTTGTCCTTCTTCTTAACAGATCAGGAAATCCATTCGCTCGGTACTTGTCCTTCTAGTTGCAGACAAACTTCAATACTGCCGAGCAGCGCCGGGTAGTTTCAAAATATCAACAACTGTCAGTAATGCCGCGTCTTTCAACAAAATTTCATCGAAGGTGATGAATAGAAACTGCAACGTTGTCTTGTAGTCTGCTGATGATGTCTGGGTTTGTTGACCCCCTTGATAGCTGGTATCAGAGTAAACCAACATATGGCCACCAAAAATGATAAAGGTGTGCCAAAATGCCCGGTTAAACCAACGACTGGCCACCAAAAATGATAATGGTGCGCCACAATGCCAGGTACGTTAGCTCCGTATAAGATTGACGACCACTTGCCACCCCTATCGACACCTGGTATTAAAGTGCAAGATGTAGGTGTCTTCTCTGATTTTAAGATGTTGCTGTGTATGTGGTAGTAGAACAGTTCACAGGGTATAACACAGGCAACATGATGTGTAGAGTCATAGAAATGGTAACTTCGTTGTATAATTTTTTTCCATTTATTGCACGCCACAAAACAGTCAGGATATTTATATCATCAACATAGTTCAACGAGTTCAGCATTCAAAATCATAGAGTTCTAGTTCGTGAAGCTGTATAAATAATATATATATAAATTCTGCAACAGTGTCAGCTGCAGATCATCACTGTTCATAGACAATAATAAATATTCCCTTTCTGATGCTAGCAGATCAGATGTATACAATCAGTCCGTTTACTGTCTGCACGTGAATAGCATACATGGATTACAGGTCAGCTCGACCTTTATAACCTTCCTAAGTCTAACCATCTGACTTGGACGTGATCTCTGATATAACGAATCCTGGAACACAGACAATAGTCTTGTTGGTCTAGAGCGACCCATATATATATAACTAGTTCAGGTATAAAGATACCGGTGACTTAATCCTAGTCAAAGTACCTCTCCATTTTGAATCACACAGGCGAGCAAAAAGGCGACAAAAATGACGAACCTCTAGATGATAGCATAAAGTTCGATACAAGAGGAATTACCTTATTTCGGAAAATCAACCATGAACATATGCCTCCAGGCAGGCTTGAATAATACTGGGAAATAGTCTAGTTAGCTAACTAACTCACAAAGACAATGTATTTCCCTCAGAAAATCACAAGACGCAGGTCGCGTCTGCTCGCGACTTAGACCATTTCTAAACTCCCCGAGCTGGCCGGAACAACAAACGAAAACCAGGTCGAGACATGCGCAGAACGACAATCTCTGAGTCGCCGTTCACAATAAGACGATTCTAAGAACATTCGAGATAAAAGTCTTACACAGTCGCGCCTTTTATGGTCATGAAAAGAAGCGTTAAGAAAGGTTTCAGGCATCTACAACAGTTGACTGATACTACCAAATAAGGAGATATGGTCACGCTTCGTTCAAGAAATTATAGACCGAACGTGTCTCTATACAAGAGAAGGCAAACTCCTAAAAAATTGTAGTCTCGATAACTCGGATTATGTCCCTTTGACTGTAAAAAACATAATACACACTTCAGTCAAAAAATGATCATACATACGAAAAATGATCATACAAAGGCTTTGAAAAAAGTAATTATTTGTGCGTAACAGCAGTGTCGTCGCCTACCACACCCGTCACCACTGCTACTCAGTATGATGCTCGCCTAACCAGTCGAGACATTGCAAAGTTAGAGATGGCAGCACAACTAAAGGACTTATTACTGAAACTTTGATAAAACACGCCCAGGTGTTTTATGTGTTCGCCACTCCGAACACGGTCACCGCGAATGTGCTATTACTTTTTAACAATGTACTAACTTTCCCATGTACTCTATTTTCAGTTTTTGACAGTTCAAATGACTTGCTTCCAGACTAAGATGTCAAAGCCTCACTGAGAAAGTTATTTTTTCCAGCCTTAAAATACTGATGCCCAGAGAACAATCAAGACCAGCCCACGGCGGATTTTCATTAGATAATATAGTTTTGTGAAATAAAAATGACAAAACAATTGATAACACACGGTGTTACGAGTTTACAGACATTATTTAGTTACAGATATTTTCTTAATATTTAGAATGTTACACAACCTTACCTATAACACATGTGTCACACTATTCTGTTGTAACATTCATCTCTACTTTTGAACTGATCATATTCCACGCTTCATTCACCAGACTTCTTGTCCTTGCAGCTCCAGAGTTCTGTACTTTCGCATCTTAGTGCATTTTCATGCAGGCACTTTACACCTGTAGTTTTTTTTTTCTTACCTCATACTAATATTTCTGTGATCTCAATTATGCTAAACTCCTTGATATCTATCACCTTGATCAATCATACTGTTCCTACTATGACATCTGTTAACAGCGTATAATTCACACCCAAAACTAGTATTGCATGTTATGCTATCTTTCTCCACAGGATTATTTATTTTTCCAATGTACATTATTATGTTAGACCCAGATGTATATTAGTACTGTCAAGATTTTAAACATTCTCCAAGATTCCATATCCCAACCTTGACTCGCTATAGTAAGATTTTCTTCACTCCACTGTTACAACATCTATAACTTACTATTTTTCCTTTCCACTATATTGAGACGACATTCTAGACTTGTGATCTTTTCAATCCCAATCATATTCATTCCTTGGAATTACAATCATGTTGTAATCAGGAGATCCTTGATGTACCCTTTCCTCGCCACTTATTGACAACAGACACTGCTACAATATTCATTCTGTTCTAACCTAAACTATTACTTGCAGTCCTATTGGTTGGGATTTACTATTAGGAATATTGATAGTATCTCTAGTGTTTAGTGAATTGATTTTTATCATTCTTTCGTACTTGTGATACAAACAGAAAAGAAATCACAAGAAAAGAAAAAGAA
>JAMPIV010023097.1:0-71677 GCA_024509875.1 Oreohelix idahoensis
CGTTGGTCAGCTCGATCCCAATTATATATATAATCATTGTTATAGATTTTCCAAGTCTGTGTGTTTAACTGTCGTCACGTGTATGTGCGTGCCCGTGAGTAGATAGAATTATATGTAATATATATGTGGTTCAGACTGTCGGACTCTGTAAAAACCGTCGTAGAGGATAGGTGAGAGAGAGAGAAGAATTCTTTCCGCTTTCAGCGACAGCCTCTATACCACAGTCTGTCATCTCACCACTCGTGGAATCTATTTCATTTTTCTAACTCTCACCGTGACTATCACTCATTCCAACCTATTCAGAAGGGACCAACCCAAGTCTTAATACTCCTATCCGAAAATCTACGACAAATGTGGGCTCGTTTCCGGTTTTTGAACTTAGAATAGGAAGACGAGACGACAAATGGTCGCTCGTTACCGGGAATTGAACCCAAAATCTTAAGGCGATACGACAAATGTGGTCTCGCCCGACGGATTTTTGAACTTAGAATAGGAAAACGAGTGTTGCGTGCATCTTGATATTGATCCGGCGCATGGATTGCTCTTACGTTTGTACTATTTTTTAGGGCCCGAAAATATATTAATTTGCTTATTATGTTTATGGCCTGAATTCATATGTATTACATATTATTAGTACAAGTAGAATCAGTCCTATATTGTATATTTTGGATGGGTAGGCGGGACTAGATTCTTATTATTCCGGTCTAGCGGAAGTATGAGTTGTCTTGACAAGTCGTGATGAGTTCCGATGTACCGTGATAATGGCGGGTACGCATTTTTCAAAGGGCTGGTAGATTCTTAAGGAAATACGATTCATGGAGTGGTTTTCTTCTAAAGGAGATGGTATCTCTACTATAGTTTATGTTAGAGACTCTCCTAAGGTACGGTACAATGTATAATTCGGACTCCATGTATTGCCAGACCCTATTTTGATGATCTCATGTCGATTCGACCTAGATGGAACATTGTGCTTCGTATCGCTAGGGTCGTGTTTTGTATCGACAAAGATGACAGACTTTCCTACAGCGGTTATGGCTACGTGAATTAACCTGATCATCGTAGAGCTGTATGGGAACATTTATGAAATCATTTATATACCCATTATAAATTAACTCTGGCTTATATTCTCCTTCCTATGAATGAGTGAACGACAACTCAGGGAGGCGGCCATGTTAGATTTCGGTCATCATATGTTTTGATCACTGCCAAGAGAACAGATTATTTATCCTATTATCGGACAGTGACAGGGAGATCTCAATCTTGCTAGAAACCCCCTCTTTCGTGGTTTCATAATATATGCTCAAACTATGGACGTCAAAGTAACTTTAGTTATTTACCGATCTGCCTTCACTGACGCGTTTAGTCAGATAGGGGAATGCGGCCATAATATATCATGACATTGAACTTTTGATGTACTGCCCATTATTTCTGAATGTGTCATGACTTCAGATCTGCTATGTATACCTACAAATTGATATGTCAACATACCATGATGTACTCGTATGTCCCAGTGTGTACGTCTGAATAAATTGAGTAAACAAAGATTCCAGCAGTCTGCATTGGTGCCTTGTAGACACAAGTGTATGAGTGGTTATATTGGTCAGCACACGAACAGTACACCATTCGCGGTAATCACACTCTACACTTCTACTTCATACATACACCATCCTGCGTCGGTTGGAGTGACCAAGTTTAGGGCCTGCTTCCCCTGGAGCCTTTGCCTTCCCTAACTCAGGACTAGGGTGAGTTACCCATTTACAGCTGGGTAGACTGGAGCATGCCTGATCTCAACAACACACCACTCTTCCTTACAGAGCATACAGACTGACACTTCATTAGAGTGGAAAGAAGAAAAGAAACTTTTACAGTGGCGAGCCAGATTCCTGGGTCCAGCTTACGCAGTTTTGTGTTGAGAATCACAGTTTACAGCTGAAAGAACATTTGTTTGAACACATCAACACCAGTAGGACAGCTATACAGTCGATGTCAGCTTGACCTGTATTACCGATAGGATGCTGTATCTAGGTCAGCGCTTGTTGACAGTTTTTCGCTGTACAGACAGTATTACACAGGACAGTGGTATCAAGTGTAGAAAATATCTGGAGCAGTATTGTTGACATTTCTCAACGTACAGAAGAATCACAGTGTTGTTGAACATAAAGTGCATAGTTCATCGTTGGATCTTCATATGCTCAAAAGAGAAAAAATTGACAGTGTAATAGTTTAGAATTAAATCTATTACTCAATAAAGTGGCAAGTTATTAGTATTAAAATAAACTGTGCCTGCTTTACAACACTATACCTGCAACACATTCCATTCATGACATAAATTATATTGTATGCTATATGCTATTTATGCTTACATGTTATTTGTTATGTATTAAATTAGTTTATGTTCTGTGTGACTAGTACAAGGTATGCCGAGTGACATTGGTCTGGACTAGTATTCTATAGGTACACATTTTCTTAATTGGAAATTTGTTAGCAACAATTTGCTGCTATTTCTGTTAGTTGTGATGAGGTGTTCTTTTCTTCGTTGTTTTTGGTAATAATTTTGTGTTCCTTAGTTTTGTTTGATTTGTTTGTATAATTGTAGGTCTCATCTTTCCTTTCATTTCAGTTTTTTTACACCCTTATGTTTATACACTGTGGCGTTATTTGTCTTGTTATCTTATTGTAGTTATCATCACGGTTTCTGTGATCATTTTTTTCATTTCTCCTATTTAATTTAATTTGATCTCTGCAAATGTGTTCATATTGTCTTTTCTTGTTTGTCCTTTGTAATGTCTTTAGTTGACATATGACGTATAGTGGTATACACTGATAGTATAGTACAGATCAGTACTTTATGATTGTTATTGTTATAAAACAAAATGTACAAGACCTTTGTAAGGCTTGTCTCCCAAAGTGATTGGTAAAGGGAAATATTTTTTCCACAGGTACTCAAGTGATCTTTGATTACATTGAGGTATACAAGACCTTTGTAAGGCTTGTCCCCACAGTATTTGAGATACAGTTATTGTGTCCATAGGTACTCAAGTTATCATTGGTTATTATAAACCATACAAGTTTGGACTAAGACTAAGTCTATGGTATAGACTTGTCTCTCATTAACGTGAAAGAGGGTAATTTATTTACTTTTTCAGGTTTCTGATTTAAGAAGACAATATGTCTACATTAGATTATTTCATTGCACAAGGAAAATCTCTTGATAAGACTGGAAAAGACTTAGAACAATGGGCTGTTGCTCAATATGACAAAGCATTAGCTGCAGAAGAGAAAAAAATTGCTGCTGCTGCTGAAGAAAGAAAAGCTGCTGCTGAGGAAAAAAAAGCTGCGGCTGAGGAGAGAAAACTTCAAATAGAAGAAAAAAAAGCTCTGGCTGAAGAAAAAAGATTAGAAAGAGAAGCTGCTGCTGAAGAAAAAAAAGCTCTGGCTGAAGAAAAAAGATTAGAAAAAGAAGCTGATACTGCTGCTGAACTAAAGAAATTGCAGATGCAAGTGGAGGAAAGGAGATTTGAGGCAGAACAGAAGAAATTAGAAGCTGATGCAGAGCAGAAAAAATTAGAAGTTGCTGCAGAACAGAAAAAATTAGAAGTTGCTGCAGAACAGAAAAAATTAGAAGCTGCTGCAGAACAGAAAAAATTAGAAGCTGCTGCAGAACAGAAAAAATTAGAACTTGCTGCTGCTGCAGAACAGAAAAAATTAGAAGCTGCTGCAGAACAGAGAAGATTAGATAGAGAAGCTGAAGAGAGAAAAGCAATAAGAGAACATGAGTTTGAATTAGAGAAATTAAAATTGACATGTATGAGTAATGTTAATCAGGCATCTGGTAGTAATGGTAAACCCTTTGTGTACAAGGTCAAGGTACCAGCGTTTAACCCTACCAGTGATGACATAACATTTTGGCTTTCTAGATTTGAACGGGCTTGTCGATCTCATAATGTTGACAAATCACAGTATGTGAATCAGTTGTCTGAAAATCTAAAAGGGGAGTCTCTGAGTAAGTTATATTTTGTTGAAGAGGCCGACAAAGATAATTATGATGCTGTTAGGGCAGCTTTGATAAAGAGATATCAGCTGTCTGAGGAAGGTTACCGTCTTTTGTTTAAAACAATGAGACCTGAGGTAGGTGTAGAATTCTCAGATTTCATCTCAAAAGCACGAATTACACTTTCACGATGGATTGAATTATCCAAAACAGAGAAAACATTTGATGGTCTTACGGATTTATTGCTAAGAGACAAGGTCATGTCTTCTGTAAATAAATCATTCCTAGAGTTCTTACATGAGCGTAAACCTGGTACAATAAAGCAAATGGAAGAATATTGTGACCAGTATGCCACGGCACACCCTGACATGATTCTTAGTAACTCTAACATTAAAGAGAGTATGCCAGTTGCTTCGGCAACAGAGTATAATCAGAATTACTCACACAAATTCCAAGGAGCTAAAAATAAATTTGATAAAAAGGTTAATTGGAATAAGTATCAAAACCAAGATAACCACTCAAATCAGGGTTCTTCTTCGAAGAACTGGAATCGAGCTGATAGTCCTCGACACGCGAGGGGTACCCATAATGTTAGAAATTCTCGGAAAGGGAGTAGCTATAGGAACTACCCAAGTGCTTCATGGAGACAACAGAAACAATATTACAGGGATACTCAATATAACGAGCGTGATGATTATGATCATGAATATTATGATTCAAACCCAAATAGGGGTTATAACAGAGGCAATAATAATTATAGAGACAATTATAACCGAGGTAGATCACAACACAAAAGACATGGTAAATCTTATTACCAGGCTAACTCTGCACAACAGGAGTTCCACGACACCGATAATCAGAATAATGATAAAAAAGACTCCAACAGTGTAGCAAATTCCGCTTTCGATTTTGCTAGAGCATCTGAGTGTTCGCAATGCAAAACATTATTCGATCCAACCACAGTGTCTACTTTAAGCTGCGGTCACCCGCTTCCCGCTCTCCATGCGTCAATTGCGCATAATGGAAGGGGTGCTCTTGTCTTTAATAGGGGCCTAATAGATGGTACTCCGGTATCAATTCTTTTCGATTCGGGGTGCACTACCATTGGAGTGAGGCAATCACTCGTAAATCCTTCTCGAGCTACAGGCAATATAGTCAAATGTGTAACATTTGGTGGCACATTGGAGAAGTACTCCACTGCCATTATCAATATTGCTACGCCTTTCTTTACAGGAGAGGTGCAAGCATGTCTCTTGCCGAATCCGATCGCTGATCTTATCATCGGTCGCATTCACGGGGTGAAAGAATGCACTCCACAGCAAATTTCTAATTGGGAAAATGTTAATATGCAATCGGCTAATGCAGTAATCACTAGGGCTCAAGCTCTTAATATGCCACAATCTTCACATTCTGAAGATAATGATGCGCAGATCCAAGATGATCCCTTGGAGATTTCCCACGATTCCTTTATCAAACAGCAGGAAGATGATCCTACTCTAAAGAAATTCTTTACTCTGGCAACAAAAGGTGATCCGAATAAGGATACTAATCGTAAATCTTGGATTACGATGAAGAATGGCGTACTTGTACGTATGGTACAAGACTCCGCTAAGTCCATTCATTCTCAAATCCTTGTGCCTAAAAATATGAGAGTTAAAATCTTACAGCACGCTCATGATTCGCAGTGTGCTGGACATATGGGTTTTTCCCGTACTAAAGCTAGAGTTCTTCAATCTTTCTTTTGGCCTGCTGTGAATAAGGACATACGAATCTATTGTCGATCTTGTAAAGTATGTCAAGAGATTAAATCCAGAGGTCCACGCCATGATGCACCTATTCAGGCTGCAGACATTCCCATTCGGCCATTTCAAAAAATGGCGATAGACATCATTGGTCCATTTAAGATAAAGTCTGCTAGAGGACACCAATTTATTTTGACGTGTGTTGATATGTGCACACGTTGGCCGGAGGCTGTTCCTCTAAAGAGCATAACTACTGCTGATGTCGCAGATGCTCTTTGGTTAATATTTTCTCGTCTGGGATTTCCAGCAGAAATATTATCCGACCATGGTACCCAACTCATATCGGATACCATGTCTCAAGTAATGTCGACTCTGAAGATAGAGAGATCGCTGAGTAGTATTTATCATCCTATGTCCAATGGGATGGTGGAACGTTTGAATAGAACTCTGAAAAACCTACTAGGTAAGATAACAGAAGATCATCCTCAGGATTGGGATAGGGTTTTACCCGCGGCTCTCTTTGCATATAGAGAGGTCGCCAACGAACATACAGGATTTTCTCCCTTTGAACTTGTCTTTGGCGCGAAACCGCGAGGTCCTATGTCCTTACTTCATGATCTTATAACTGCTGATAATATTGTCGATGACACAAAATCCTCTTATGAATATGTCATCGCACTTAGACACAAGATTATTGAAGCATGCAAATTGGCAACTGCTTCTTCTGAATTTGCGAAACAGAAGGCAAGGGAATTTGCCAATAAAAAGAGATGTTTGCGTCAACTTTGTCCAGGTGACAAAGCATTTGTCTTGCTACCTTGTAGGGAAAATAGACTTCTCATTTCTTGGAAAGGTCCGTACGATATAATATCAAAAGTTTCCGATGTTGACTATATCGTCGATATTGACGGGAAGCGTAAAACCTTCCACATCAACATGCTCACGGAATTCCATGAACGTCCTGATTATTTACAACCTGTTTTCCAGGCAACGGACGATTTTCCAGTCCAACATGGACAGTACTCATCTCTGTCAGTAATACAGGATGAGGAAACGAGTTTCTCGGATGTAAATTTACCTTTTCCAATGATTCCTCTTCACTCTAATGAATCATGGAAAGATGTTGCAATTTCTCCAGAATTATCTCCAGGAGAGCAGAAACAAGTTTCTACTTTGTTAGAACAATTTCAGGATGTCCTTACTGACATTCCTGGTCAAACGGATGTCATTCAACATGACATTATTCTTACTGACCATAGTCCTATAAGAGTCAGACCGTATCCTATCCCGATACATTTTCAAGCACAGGTAGAGAAAGAGTTAGATGAGATGATAGAGTTAAAAATTATTGAACCATCCACATCAGCATATTCTTCGCCGATGGTTATAGTACGGAAAAAAGACAATAACATACGTCTTTGCGTGGATTATCGCAAATTGAATCAAGTGACTAAATTTGATGCGGAACCTATGCCTTTACTAGAAGAGCTACTTACGAGACTATCGAATTCTCACTTCTTTACTAAACTCGATTTGTCTAAGGGATATTGGCAAGTTCCACTATCCGAACACGCCAAACCGTTTACTGCTTTTTCGACGCCTAGGGGTCTATTCCAATGGAATTTCATGCCTTTCGGTCTTATGAACGCCCCTGCAACATTTGTACGCATGATGCGTCGAATCCTATCTCATCGCTCAGATGTCATTGCGTATCTTGATGACATCTGTCTTTTCAGTGATACTTGGAACGATCACTATAATGGTATAAATGAACTATTGTCTATCTTACGCGAGCATAACCTGACAGCGAAACCATCGAAAGCATGTATTGGTTTTAGCGAAATATCTTTCTTAGGACACCGTGTTGGTCATGGGTTCCTAAAAACAGAAGACCATAATACAAGTAAGATACTTAACATTTCTATTCCTAAGACTAAAAAGCAAGTACGAAGTCTCTTAGGTCTAATACAATTTTATGGACGATTCATCCCGAATCTGTCCTCCATTATGTCACCTCTTTCTTCCTTGCTAAAGAAAGGGTCTCCTAATGTAGTCCATTGGACTCAAGAATGTCAATCCTCTTTGGATAAGGTTAAAACTATGTTTTCTACTTCACCTATCCTAGTATTGCCTTCTAAGGATAAGACATTTATTCTTCGTAGTGACGCTTCATCCACCGGGATTGGAGCTGCACTAATGCAAGAGTACTCTGGAACTCTGCATCCTGTGATGTATATTTCTCGGAAATTAAATGCCGCAGAGAAGAATTACTCGGTCCTAGACCGTGAATTATTGGCTATGGTTTGGTCAATCCTTAAACTGCAAAGATTTCTTCTGGGCGCGCATTTCATTGTGGAAACTGACCAGAAAGCTCTTACGGCTATTCAGAGTAAAAATCTGAAGAGCGCGAGATCAACGCGATACGCGATTGCTCTACAGCCATTTCATTTTTCGGTGCGAGCTATCCGTGGGTCAGAAAATGTGATGGCAGATATTTTGTCTAGATGCCCACATGATTCATAACTGTTATACAACTTTGATACAGTTGTTTCTATGTTGAAATGTGTACACATATGTAATATATCATATATTGATTGTAACACTACTTAGCGGTTCATTGATATTTATTCACCGCTGATCTTTCAATGTTTTTCGTCTTTGATGATCATGATGTTAAGATATCTTAGATGAAATTTATGTATAAACTAATGTGGAAATTGGGTCATTGCTAATATTGTAGTATGCGTTGGTGACACCTCTCTGGAAATATTTATACTTAGAGAAGTACTTTCTCTAAGGTCATAAAACTTATGCTTATCATCTGCGCATTGTTATTGGTGCGTTGTGAGCCTATTGTATGTTGCTCCTAGATGTGTTTCAAAAAAAAAAAAAAGTACCATTTTTTTTTTCCCGAGGGGTGTGGTAATCTGTTGCGTGCATATTTTGACGCACATATTACAAAAATCGATATGGCTATTTAATATGAAAAAAATATAGACATTCATTCATTTGTGTATGAAAATGCTGTCTATGGTAAAAGCGAGAGAATCCATGTTTGATTCACACTTTTGATTATAGGAGTAATCGTTCTTGATATTGATCCGGCGCATGGATTGCTCTTACGTTTGTACTTATTTTTTAGGGCCAGAAAATATATTAATTTGCTTATTATGTTTATGGCCTGAATTCATATGTATTACATATTATTAGTACAAGTAGAATCAGTCCTATATTGTATATTTTGGATGGGTAGGCGGGACTAGATTCTTATTATTCCGGTCTAGCGGAAGTATGAGTTGTCTTGACAAGTCGTGATGAGTTCCGATGTACCGTGATAATGGCGGGTACGCATTTTTCAAAGGGCTGGTAGATTCTTAAGGAAATACGATTCATGGAGTGGTTTTCTTCTAAAGGAGATGGTATCTCTACTATAGTTTATGTTAGAGACTCTCCTAAGGTACGGTACAATGTATAATTCGGACTCCATGTATTGCCAGACCCTATTTTGATGATCTCATGTCGATTCGACCTAGATGGAACATTGTGCTTCGTATCGCTAGGGTCGTGTTTTGTATCGACAAAGATGACAGACTTTCCTACAGCGGTTATGGCTACGTGAATTAACCTGATCATCGTAGAGCTGTATGGGAACATGTATGAAATCATTTATATACCCATTATAAATTAACTCTGGCTTATATTCTCCTTCCTATGAATGAGTGAACGACAACTCAGGGAGGCGGCCATGTTAGATTTCGGTCATCATATGTTTTGATCACTGCCAAGAGAACAGATTATTTATCCTATTATCGGACAGTGACAGGGAGATCTCAATCTTGCTAGAAACCCCCTCTTTCGTGGTTTCATAATATATGCTTCAAACTATGGACGTCAAATAACTTTAGTTATTTACCGATCTGCCTTCACTGACGCGTTTAGTCAGATAGGGGAATGCGGCCATAATATATCATGACATTGAACTTTTGATGTACTGCCCATTATTTCTGAATGTGTCATGACTTCAGATCTGCTATGTATACCTACAAATTGATATGTCAACATACCATGATGTACTCGTATGTCCCAGTGTGTACGTCTGAATAAATTGAGTAAACAAAGATTCCAGCAGTCTGCATTGGTGCCTTGTAGACACAAGTGTATGAGTGGTTATATTGGTCAGCACACGAACAGTACACCATTCGCGGTAATCACACTCTACACTTCTACTTCATACATACACCATCCTGCGTCGGTTGGAGTGACCAAGTTTAGGGCCTGCTTCCCCTGGAGCCTTTGCCTTCCCTAACTCAGGACTAGGGTGAGTTACCCATTTACAGCTGGGTAGACTGGAGCATGCCTGATCTCAACAACACACCACTCTTCCTTACAGAGCATACAGACTGACACTTCATTAGAGTGGAAAGAAGAAAAGAAACTTTTTACAACGAGTACGACAAATGTGGACTCGTCTATCTGGATTTTGAACTTAAGATTCTTTATTCTGAAATAGAGTAAGAGTGTGATGTCTTGTGTGTTGTTATATCTTTAAATAATTTATCCCCTAGACTAACGATCTGTTTACGGGCGTGCTGACTGCACAAACTGATAAGTTTTTTTCCACAGCATTAGGAAGCATTATACATTTGGTTTACAGGTTGATTTTGTCGGAATACATGTTAATTAATGATTTTGTAATACTAAACGCTGGTAAAGTTTTGTGAGTGTATAACATTCACAAGGGTTCTGAAGCAGGAAGGTGTTTGAACTAAAGTTAAGGAGTGCGTTTCGGACTATTTGTCCAGATTAATTGCCTCCCTCACCCTAACTGTCTTCAGGGGTAAACTTATAGTGGATTTTAAAATTAAGGGATTATTTTTCTCTTTAAATTTTTGCAATAATTAATTTTGCTTCCACTGTAGAAACTTAATTTTTTCAGGGAGTAATCTTAACTACCATTTAGTTGGCGTAGTCGCGTTCGCATTAGGTGCTTATTGCCGATAATAGCAGCGATAGTTAGATTTTATTTTTGGAGGAGGTATCCCAGGGTTAAGGATATCATCTTTTGAATTTTTGGGATTTTTATTTTCTCGTAAGTGGTAGGAACCAGTGTATCCTTTTTCCTATTTTCGTTCTCCACTAGTCTCAGTCACTGACCTAATATGGCCGAGAGAGCAAAGCTTAGACAACTCCTCAGGGACGAAGCGAGAGAGGAGGGACTGGAAGGAGAGGAAGCGAAAGCTTTTGTCAGAGACGAACTTGAGAGATACGATGCGGAGAGGAAAGCAGCTGAAGCTAAAGAGGAAAAAGAAGAATTAAGGAGGAAAGAAGAAGCAGCGGAGAGGAAAGAAGCAGCAGACCGGCTATTACAGCAGAAGAAGATGGATGAGGAAATGGAGATTCGCAGGATGCAGCATGAGGAAAGAGAGAAGGAGAGACAGCTTGAGGAAAAAGAGAAACAGAGATAGCATGAGTTGGCTCTCAAAACTCTAGAATTTCAAAATTGCAACTCTGTACGGTTTAGAAAGGTCGCGTTGGAACATGAAGCTTTCCCAGGCTTTGAAAAGTTCCGCGTATGATGTTTACGCCAAACTGGAAAGCAGCCAACAAGACAACTATGATCAGTTGAAGAAAGCGTTACTGGAGCGTTTTGAAATGAACGCTCGCAAATTTTTGCAACTGTTTCGCAACAGCCGGAAAGAGAATTCTGAAACTTTTCACCAGTTCTCATCTCGTCTAAAGGGATATCTAACAAAGTGCCTTGAGCTTTCACAGCTCCCCTCTACCTATGAAGGTCTTGAGGAATTTGTTTTAACAGAACAAATAAAGAACACATTGTCTGCAGATACCCGGAGATTTCTAGCTGAGCAGGGTGCAGAAAAACTCGAAGACATCTTAGAGAAGTCTGAGCGTTACCATAATGCGCTAGCTGAACTACCGGCCACAAAGCGGAAACCGACAGAGGAGCATTTTCGAAAACATAACCTAGAGCAATCTTCTCAGGCTTCTAATCAGAATAATCACAGAGAAACTGGACCTCAAAACCCCCCTCCTGAAAAATCCAAGTTCTACAAGAACAAGTACCCCAACCACCCCAAACAGTCTGATCAACCCGACCGCCCTACATGGCAGCGTAGCCAGAAAGGTCAAGGTGGCAAAGGGAGAATCCCTGAGCACGGGACATATGATCAGACCGAGCACACCGAGCCGAAACGCATCGGATGCTTATTAACAGTCTCGCAAGGTGGAATTATTGACAGTGATTCCCAACCTGTTGGGGATAGACCCTCAACGCGAGGTATTGTTGTTTTGAACGGTTCTCAAACTTCTTGCTTATTTGACACGGGGCTTTCTTATGATTGCATTGTTGCCAGAAACCTGGTCAAACCCGGTCAGGAGACAGCAGAGACCGTCCAATTTTGTGGAGTTCGTAAGAGTGATGCACCTACAGCGCTTCCCATCGCATTGTTGGAGATCCACTCTGATTTTGTCAGAGGTGTGATCAAAGTGGCTGTTATGGATGATCCCATCTACCCAGTCATACTTGGCGGGAGATACGTGTGTATTGGGAAACCGGAAGAGCCGATTGTGGCAGCAGTAACTACAAGAGGGCAAACCAAGAAGGAACGGGAGCCTGCGCCGAATTTGTTACCCATGGAACTTAAAGAAGCGCAATACAAGGACCCTACTTTGGCACCCTGCTTTAGGAAACTGCCCATGGCTAAGGAACCCACACAGCACGGGGACATTTTTTCTGAGGATGGCGTACTTTATCGGAGAACGGGCAAGCCTGACCAAGGTTACAACCAGCTCCTAGTACCGAAACAGTACAGAAGCCAAATCCTAGAAATGGGGCACTCTCTTCCCTTCAGCGGACATATGGGACAGAACGCCACAAACCAACGGATAACCACTCATTATTGGTGGCCAGGAGTAAATACTGATATTATCAGATATGTCAAATCCTGTGCCCAGTGCCAACGGGTGCCACCCAAGCAACGGACACCCCCAGTCCACATGGGTGAAATGCCAATAATGGGAACACCATTCGAACGGGTTGTGATCGACATTTTAGGGCCTTTCGAAAGGACTAAAAGAAGGAACAGGTTCATCCTGACCTTAGTCGATACATGCACTTTATGGGCAGAAGCTATCCCGCTAACATGCGCAGATGCCAAGCATGTCGCAGAAGCCCTCGTGCAGATTTTCACTCGGTTGGGATTCCCTCAGCAAGTGTTGACGGATAACGGATCTCCATACCGAAACCTGTTGATGGATGAGATCGTTAAGATCTTGAGGACCCAGCACATCCACACTAAGCCATATACTCCGGCCGGAAATGGGCTCGTGGAACGTGCTAATGGAAACCTCAACATGATGCTAAGTAAGCTGGCACAAGTGAAACCTGAAGATTGGGATCTCTGTATTCCTGCAGCATTATTTGGCTATAGAGAATCTCCTCATACTTCCACAAGATTTCCGCCAGCTACACTCTTATTCGGCAGACCCATCAAGGGGCCGCTTGAAGCCTTACTTCAGTCTCTGACAGACGAGAAGGCGGATGAGACAGTTGTCTCAGCAAGTAAATATGTGTCGGTTTTAAAGGAAAGGTTGAAACTAGGGTGGGACCTAGCAACGACTAACTTTAAGCGAGCACGCACAAAGCACGCTAACCGATACAGGAAAGTCGCGAAAGAAAGAGAACTGGAAGCAGGAGAGAAAGTTTTGGTGTTACTCCCTACCGAGAACAACCAACTGAAGATCGGATGGCAAGGGCCGTTTACCGTCCTGAAAAAGATTTCTAAGGCTAACTACCAGATCTCTATTCAAGGAAAGGAGAAGGTTTTCCATTTAAATCTGTTAAAGAGATACTTGGAAAGACCAGTGCCAACCTCCGACCATCTCCTGACGATCGCCAAAGCTGACGAAGATGATGATAGTGGCAGGGATATTCCACCGCAATCACACGAAATCTTTCAAAAATTTCAGAAGCGGCGACGCTCTTTCAAGCGCGCGTGGGAGACATTCCAGAGGAAGGAGACTTGAGTAGGAATTGGAGAGAGATGGAGGGGGAAGATGAGAGGGAAGAAGACAGACACCCCGAAGCTACGGTTATAGGAAATTTAATTCCATAACGTAGACATGGAGTGCTTCCATATCTTAAGGGGGGACGTCCTGTCACGTATGGGTTTTGATCATTAAATTGCCTACATCTTCTTCCTATTCTCTCACCCGCATCCTTTTATTTTATTATCTTTCCGTACTTGTTTTTCCTGTATTTTTCGCATCACTCGTTGCGAAAAATATATTTCTTTCCCATCATCGTTTTTCTTTCTCATACTGACTAGTAACCTTATTGCATCAGATGTCAGTCGCGCAGATAGCTGTGAATATACGGTTCTCGCCAGACATACGTCTGCAGTTTCCCCGGTCAGAGCGCGGCCCGACCAGATTTCTGGGCCTGGGGTGTGAGAAATTCGTTTCGCTGGACATAGAGCAGACTTTTGGTCTACCATTTTTCACCTGTCACTAGCTTAAGGTGTCAAACCCGGCATCTGTACGACGCAGTTGTAGACGGTTGTCTGAGATTTGCAACTGACACGCGCTTTTCCCGGTCAGTTTGTCAACGCAGGTGCGTAATCGCCCGGTGGCAGTTACGACACGCCTCTAAGTATAACGTAGCTGTTATGAGAAGGGGGAGAGATCGGCGCGGGGGAGATAGTTCATCCTTTGTCTGTTTCAGATATTAAACCTAGTTTGAAACTTTATTTTCATTCTTTCTCAATATTCGCAGTAGACAGGTGGTTCGCGAAGAGTAGAGCTGTATAAGCGAAGTTTCTTAGTTTGTTGCGACAATTTGTCGAACTTCTAGACTTCCATAAATATAAGCGTATAATTCTTAATTGTGCGATATCCTGTAGTGCTGTGTTTGAGGTAAATATAGATATCTAGTTTTGTGAAGTGATTTAGTGTTAAAATCGCCGATTTCATTTTAAACTAGTTCTGTGTGCAGAGTGAATATTTTGATAGTTTGTTATTTCTTTAATCGTCGAGTTGCAGTGGAAATACAAAATAAATTATATTTTTAGCTTACTAAACAAGTAGCTGAAATAAGTTTAAATTAACTGTTAAATACTCAGTCGAAACTGTTTTAATAACTAACTTATAAATGCTAGATGCGACATCAGTGAATATTGACGGAATACGAAGATATTCCTGATGATTGATTTTTTATATAACTTACTTTACGGGAAGTTTTAAATATAAGTCAAGCTGTAGGCTTGCTATTTAAAATGTAAGTTATAATGAGTACATATATGTAAATTATTTGATATGTGTTCTTTCTTTATATAGTGAAACGGTGGTACCAACTTTCCAGCGTTTAGTAAAGAGACATATTTGTGTGAAGCATAGACAGTTCCTATCTTTAACCACGTGGGTTTTTTTTTTGTTTCAAGTAACCCTAATCTGACAGTGCATATGCCATCAGAGAGAGACAGTAATAGCAATCCCACTAACGGTTTCTAAAGACTAGAAATATATATTGGGCTTTTGAGCCAGTTCAAATTGCTCCACAAATTTAAATGTACATGCTGCCTGGCGGCGAGAATATTACAAGAAACATTAACATTCCGACAGAGATTGTGACTAGTATTGTGGTGACCAAATATAGTACCTTCCTGGAAGTAGACACCGATCTGACATTCCTTAAATCCTAGAATCCAAAGCTAATGACCTTGTGCTCTGCTAACTTTCGTGCCTGGACAAATTTTATGTGACTTAATCAGACATTCGAGAAAAATTAGAACACTCAAGGAATCGGTTCCCTGAGACAGAGAGTTCAGTACGTCTTTTGGAACTGGGGGGTTTCTTGGTCGCTGACTGCATTTTTCGGGTCTGTGTGAAGGTCCTAGAATTATTATGTTCCCAGAGGCAGCGAGCAAAGTTGTGAGTATATATGTGTGAGAAAGGCCATGGCTGGATGAATGAGAGTACACCGGTCTGAGTGTTATTTTACCGGTGTATTATTGTCACACATTTGCTGTCTTAAATTTTTTTACCTGCAGAATTTGTTACAAAATGCTAGAGTTTCTGGTTTTCTTAGGTTAAATCAGATTTATCCATTTCTGTTCATATATTTACGAGAAGGAAAGAAATCTCTTAGACTCAACCCTACGTATCTATACCTCTTTGGGCCATCATCTGTTCTCTTAACGGGGCTGTGGGCTAAACCTAGAGTAAGATCTAACGGGCTATCATCCTTGTAGCATTTTTCTTGAATTTTATGACTATTGGTATATGTTTTTCCTTTGTGTATTTTTTTGGGTGTTGTGAGAAATTTTGATATGATAATTAAAATATCTCTCTTGAACAAAAAAGTCAGTGCGTTGGTCAGCTCGATCCCAATTATATATATAATCATTGTTATAGATTTTCCAAGTCTGTGTGTTTAACTGTCGTCACGTGTATGTGCGTGCCCGTGAGTAGATAGAATTATATGTAATATATATGTGGTTCAGACTGTCGGACTCTGTAAAAACCGTCGTAGAGGATAGGTGAGAGAGAGAGAAGAATTCTTTCCGCTTTCAGCGACAGCCTCTATACCACAGTCTATCATCTCACCACTCGTGGAATCTATTTCATTTTTCTAACTCTCACCGTGACTATCACTCATTCCAACCTATTCAGAAGGGACCAACCCAAGTCTTAATACTCCTATCCGAAAATCTACGACACTCCTATTACTAGCCTCTCGGCTCTTGGATCAGAAATCCCATCGATCCGTATTCCTCTTACTACTGTCATTTCTGCTACTGCTTCTATATGCCAGCCTCTCTCGCCTCTTGGGTCGGAAATCCCGTCGATCCGTATCTCTTCCTCTACTATCACTTCTATTTGTCTCTGTATCTCTGCTCTTAGATCGATACTCATGACTTCGATCTGTACTTCCACTTGTTTCGCGTCTCTTCACTTCTTCCTCTTCATTCTTCTTCTTTTCCCACTTCGAATTTTCTATCCATATATGCGCCAACCGCCGTCATATCTTCCTTATTCTCCATTGCATCTCTATCTGCTTCGTATCTCTTCTCCAATTTCCTAACTATATGTGTGCACAGTGCAACTATATCCTCCTTTCTCTCTCTTCTTCCACCATTTTCCGCCTTAAACTTCCTCCTTTCCCTCACTCCTACCTGTTCCACATGTCTCAACTTTGCCAGGCGTCTTCTATAATCCGACGTATCGTCTGAAGACGTATACTATTTCTTCATCCCTCGTTATAAACTTTCTCCATCTCTTCCTGCGTATCTGAATCTTTAGCTGACGTTTCTTCCACGTCCTGAGGGTCTCTTCTACTATTTTGTTGCTCTATATTTCTCTGCTGTTCCTGCTCCCGTAAGCTCTCTACTCTTTCCTTTAACATTTGTCCTTCCTGCATTCTCCTTTATTTTGCCGCTCTAGTATGCCCAAAAGGTGCGTCTACCTCTGTCTCGGCATTGTTCCACTAATTTCTCATTCCCCTTGTCTCTTCTAAAATTGTGTACTGCGTATTTAACTGTGCATCCTGCACTATCTCTCTCCTATCCTCCTGCGGCCTATCTCCTATTATCTCTTGCTGTGGCCTTCCCCTCTTCTGTCTTCCTGTTATTGGGGGGGGGGGGAGGGGGGAGAGCTAACTAACTAGGTGTTGTCCCGGGCTCTGCACGCACTTGGGCTTTCGCATTAATCTGCTGGCTCGCTGGTGTGTGTGCATCCTCTTCAATGAGAATAGTTTCTATTACCTCCGGTATCCCTATCCAGTTGTTTCCTATCCTCCTGACGTCATTCCAGTCACTTCCTTTAGGCGTTGTTTCTGTCCTATGTATACCTATCCGTTACTGTGTACCGTTGTGTATCGTCTGTCCTCGTGTACCGTGTGGGTGTCCCTGTATAACCGTGTATTTTCCTCTTCACTTTCACCCGGTATTCGTATGAACCGTATTCTCATCCTAGTAGGATCTGATTTCTACTGGTTTCTTTCTTTGTGGCATCAAATATTGCACATGTGCTTTTTTCTTATCGCATCCTTTCGCAATTTCATACGAGGTGTTCGATAAACGTTACAACACTGTCCATCTTGGATCCCATCTGTTTTTGAACTTTGTGGTTTGTGGTGAAGTGGGATGTTATAAATATTTATAAGGGACTTAGTGTACTGACTGAGATCAGCTGTGAAGGTATATATATATCTAATAAGAGTAGTATATTATATATATAACCTTACTTGCTACCACATATCTATATATCTCAGTCAGAATTATTCTGGAATAGTGTGATGCTACGTTATGTGTCTAGGGTATGAGTATGGTGAAGTGTAAGTCACAACAACAGACAGATAAACAATTTAATTTAATCCACTACTCTTGACAACACTGTGACACTCACATACATATAACACTCTACAAAGATATCTTAAAAGAGTCACTGATAAACTTTCAAATAACAATATGTATTCATTACTGGCATGAATGAATATGTGTCCTGATTCAACTACAAGGGAACCAGGAATCACAATCAATTTAAATTACAAGTTATGTACAGAATGTATTTAATATGAATATTGTAGTGACATATATTAGTACAAATGTTCTATGTGTGTCAGTTGTGTAGTAGTAAAATGAGGTAATACTGGTTTTGTTTTGTTCAAGCTCTGTTGGTATTGGTCATCATGACTTCAATAGTTTGTCTTTAGGGACTATTATTGGAGATGTTCACAGTTCCTGATTTTAAGACAAGTAAATTCCCCTCTGAATGGTATTTTTATAAAGTTATTTCAAGATGAGGGGACATAATGTTGAGCTCAGCTGGCCAACTCTGCTTATCTTGAGTGATGGCGGCAGGAGAGGACTCCTCTGCTCGAATTCTCTTCTGGGCTCTGGAGACACCTCACTGATAGCTAAAAGGACCAAGGAGTATGCTGTCCGACACTGGATTCAGCAAATCTCTGACCAGATGCTGCTCAGTACCATCAAGACCACTGTCCCTGAAATCAAGAAGGATGTACCTTCTACTTCATAACTAATTTATATTCTCTTTTACACTGATCACAATACAGCACAAACATTGCGTTCAGAGCGTTAGGCCAACAGTCAGCTTCATCTGAAATACTTTATTCCAGTATTACCCTTCCTAATGGTTACTACTCCTCTGCACTTCCAGCATTATTTCTTTCTAGTCAATCATCCAGGTGTCAGTGTACTGTTTGGCCATTCCATGCCGTTTTACTTCTCTCCGACACCCTCTGTTCAGGCTGGAGCATTTTAGGCTTTACCTCACGTTTGCCACTGAACTACACATATATATATACAGGCATAAATCAACAATTCACATTCAATTTTCATTAAAAGATATTAAATGGTTCAAGCTTACCACAATTCATACGAATAACACAGATACGTTGATTAGCAATGAATTCTGGCACAAACTGGCACAAATTCCTATCTGCTTATGTTCCAGGCTTTTATTTTACACAAATATGAGCTGGCTTCAACGCACTGATGCTTTATCAAGCTTCTTTAAACAAGTGGTCTCGAACTAACGCTCCCAAGTGTGTATATCAGCGAGACTGGCCAATGAGCCACGTTTCGACAAGTGTTTGAAAAAATGTTATCTTTTCCCGTCTCCCCTAACAACCAAGATAGTATTTATAGCCCGACCAATCGTGGTTAGGCTTTCATTTGTTGCGCTCCAATCAATTTGGAGTTTACATGGTAGGCTATTTCTGTAACGTAAATTTTTTTCAAACACGTTAAAAAAAAATCTTATGAGCAGAAATGATTTTATGCTGTCAGGCACCCCCAATATTTTATTTTGGGTATAATTTATTAATTCCTGGACTATTTGCGTAACGTTTTACATATTATTTGTCAGCAAGCCCTAAGGAACCCAAAAATACTAATTTAAAGGAGCTACGTGGTTGCGTTCAAAATATGCAATTTCTTCTACCTCCTGTTTCGAAGATGTGCTGTCTGGGTACTGTTATGTGTTCAAACGTAAACCCATCTATTGTTATCTTTTCTAATAAGAGTCTGTTATGATTTATAAACCTAACTCTGGGAAAGGGTAGTGTATTTTATCACTGTCCGTCTGAAAAAGTTAGTGCTTGTAGACTTACACGCGTGATGCCAGCATTTGTATATCGCGCGTCGCGTGTTGCATGCGTTCCTGATTTTCAGCCCTCCCCTCTCGCTCCTTTTGTCCATCTGTTCGTTCGTTTTGGTAACGTAATATAATTAATGTTAGGATTAATTTAGGTCATTACGCAGGGCCTCTCAATGTTTTTCCAAGAAATACAGCACACGTTTCATTGAAGAAGGCGGGTAATAATACAGTAAGCTTTACTATCAACGTGAAAGCGTTACAATTTGCAGACGAAGCAGAAAACAAGGGGGATTTCGAGTACATTCTTTGTGACAGCACTGTCATTTTACCATTGCTCTTCTCTTTATTAATTTTATTTGTTAGGCTTCATATTTACCTAATAATTTATATATGTGGATTAGAATATTTCATGACACCTCCCCTCTTAAAACAGACATTATATGTCAGTCCTTTATTCTATATACACATAGAGAAATTTATTATTATTTCTGGGGTTTACGGTGATTCTCATCACACGGATGGCGGCTTAAAAAATCCGCTCCCAGATTGGTTTTTCCAGATATATATTCAATGCTAAAATTATATGGAGCCAGAAGCAAAGACCATCGGAGTAACCTAGAGTTCTCATGCTTAGCCTGTGCTAAAAACGATAAAGGTTTGTGGTCAGTTTGCAACTTAAATGCCTTCCCATATAGATAAATATTGAATTTCTTTATTGCCCATATTACTGCAAGACATTCTTTTTCGCTAGTTGAGTAGTTGATTTCAGCTTTATTCAACTTTCTGCTAGCATATGCCACTGGGCTTAATTCCCCATCCAATGCATCTGATTTCTGTAGTAAAGTTGCACCTAGCCCAATATTACTTGCATCCGTCCTTACTATGAATTCTTGACTTAAGTCAGGTAATTTCAAAATGGGTTTACTTGTGAGCTTTTCCTTCAATTCTTGGTAAGTCATTTCACATTGTGGTGTCCATGTAATGCGATCTGGAAGTCCTTTACGTGTCAATTCAGTTAACGGTGCACATATGGAATTAAAGTTCTTGATATACTTCTGGTAGAAACCACATAATGAGACAAAGGATCTCACGTCCTTCTTGGTTTGTGGTCTCGGGGCTTTCTGTAGTTTCTCTAAATTCTTTGGGTCAGGGGTCATGTTTCCCTGATAAACTGTGTGTCCCAAAAATTCCAATTCTTTACATCCAACGCAACATTTGGTTGGTCGGGCTGTTAAATTTGCCTCCCTAAGTCGATCAAACAGCATGTTCAGAGAGTCAATGTGTTCCTCAAATGTTTCTGTTGCTATAAGGATATCATCCATAAAATTTGTTATACAGGGATTATTCAGAGGATCCAATAATTTTCTCATCATTCTAGAGAAGACACTAGGCGCATTCTTCAATCCAAATGGCAATCTATTAAACTCATAGTGTCCTTCTGAGGTACTAAAAGCTAGGTATGGTCTAACCTCAGGCTTTACTGGAATCTGATAGTATCCTTTACTCAGATCCACTTTTGAGAAATATTTAGCTTTATTTAGTCTGGCAAACAGCTGATTTGTATCCGGCAATGGATCCACCTGTCCTTCTGTAATAGCATTCAGTCTCCTGTAATCTATACAGAGTCTATGTTCTCCAGAGGGCTTCCTTAAGAGTACCACCCCGGAACTATACGAAGACTCACTGTGCGAAATAATTCCTTCCTTCAATAGATAGTCTATCTCTTCCTTCAAAGCTTTTTCCTTAGCAAACGGAATCGAATATGGTTTCATACAGACAGGTGTGGAGTCTATGAGTTTCATATCATATTCCAATAGGTTTGTATGCCCTGGTCGGTCTGTTAACACCTCTGCATGATTATTTAGAACCTGTTGCACTCTCTCTTTCTGAGTTTTCGTTAAATGTGTACTGATTTTCACCTGTGCTGCTGTCTCACAGGGGTGTAATGGATATTCAAATGATGAAAGTGGTTCCTTTTTCATCTCCATGGCGATGGACAAGGTCAACAAGTGTGTCTCTTCCTGATGTTCTCTTTCCAAATATTTCTTCAGGAGATTCACATGATAGATTTTTTCTTTCCCCTTCTTATCTATCTTATAATTTGTTCTAGACACCTTCTCTAGAACTGTATATGGACCCTGCCATCCAATTTGTAACTTATTCTGACTCCCGGGCAAAAGAAGCAGTACCTTCTCTCCCACAGCCAAATTTCTGTCTTTCGCCTTCCTGTTATAATAGGCAGCATGTTTCTTCCTGGCTTGTTTCAAATTTTCATTGGCAAGTTTCCAGCCAGCTTTCAACCGAGTGGTCAGCTCATTCACATATTGGTATGAAGATGTAATGTTTTCCTCTGCCTTTTCATCAGTCCACGTTCTTAACAAAGCTACATATGGACCTTTAATTGTGTGGACCTATTTGTCCATGCACCGGTATGGTCTCTTCCACTCGAAGCTTTATAGTGATGATTTTTCCTCCCAGAATTGTCATTCACAAAACGACCGCTACCAATTTTTCTTTTGGGGCTTTCTCCCCACTTAAAATTCTTGATGAGAGATTTCCTCTCTACATCTTCTTCCTCCAGTTTGTTTAAGTCCGATTGAGGGATTTTCGGCTTATCCTGGGGTAAGACATCTTTTTGCACTCTCCGCATAGTGGCCATTGTAAAACAGTTAAGTGAAGCTTGTCCGTGAAAAGGGGCTTCCCATTCCATTTGGTCCACTTTATCAAATTTATTTTTCCTTTTATTGTTAGGCCTGATTTTGCCCCATGGCGTGTCCAGGTCCTGATCCATGTTCCCACTTGTGGGTGTTCCCTCATGTGCTATGCTACACCTTTCTACAAAATTCTCAATGTCCCATCTTGCTTTGGGCCAATAATAATTGTGAGCCACCTTTTGAATGATGGTACCTATCTTCTCATGGTCCCCATCTGGTTTCACATGTAGGCTCCTTATTAATTCTGTCCTGTATCTTTTTGGAAGAACCAGCTGTCCGTGACCATTGGATCTAGCTCCAGTCTTCCTATACATCAACTTGTTTTTCATGTAAAAATCTCCCTTGCCTGGAGTTGTATGACAAGTTGACAATTTTCTGAAACAAGGCTTGAGTGTTTTATCCCCAGCCTGTGCCTTCCTCATCTCTTCTGGAGTGGTATCTAACATAATATCCTCCTCCTGTCTTGAGGTCGACCTGACCTGAAGGGTTGCCATATACACAGGTTTCCTTCTGCAACGGTCAGTGTCATGATTGTCCATCTGACAATTCTTACACCACCTTTTTCCTTGGTTGAAAGATTTTCTTTCATCATATTTCCTTTCATCGAATTGTGGGAATTTATTTTTATTTTCATACCGTGGCCTATCAAATTGGTGCTTACCTTTATTTTGATCCCTAGGATCAAATTTATTAAAGTTCTGTGGTGCCCTAAAGTTGTCCACCTGTTTCTTTTTATTACCTGTTACCTCTGCTTGAGCTGCTTGATACCTTTCAGCAACATTTAGCAACTCACCCAGCCTCTCTGCACCTTGTTCCATGAGAAACTTTCTCAGGTCTGGAGCCATGGACTCTCTTAGTTGCTCTATAAGGACCATTTCCTTAAGATCTTGGGTTTTCCCCAGAGAAGTCCATTTCTCCAAGTATGTCTCGATTCGTGCAGAGAACTGGTGATAGGTTTCACCTGACAGTAGTTTAGCATTCCTAAATTTTTTCCTGTAAAACTCTGCATTCTTTTCATACCTTAACAAAAGAGCCTGCTTTAGCATGTCATAATTTTCCTGATCACCTCTGCTCATTTTTGCAAAAAACTTCATAAGCTGCCCCACGAAGTCCCTGAGATAACTTTAAGCTCCACCTTTCTCTCTCTAACCCATACGTGGTAGCTAATAGTTCGTACCTATTTATATAGCTCTCAATATCATCGTCTTTCTCAACAAAATGATCTAAATGAAAGTTCATAGCTGAGATTGAGGCTCCTTGAGTAACCGTAGCATCAGAGGCAAAGGGACTGGCACCATTTTCAGGAGCATGGCCTTGAAACTCAAACTCCCTTAGTCGTAATTCATGTTCCCTTTGTAATCTTTTATCTTCTGCTTCCCTTTCTGCAGCTAATTTCCTCTCTTCCCTTTCTGCAGCCTGTCTTCTTTCCTCGGCTTCCCTTTCTGCAGCTAATTTCTTCTCTTCTGCTTCCAATTTCTTAGCCTCTTTGTCAGCCTCAATCTGCAACCTCTTAGTCTCAGCCTCAGCTTGCAACCTCTTAGTCTCAGCCTCAAACCTTCTTTCGGCTTCTTTTTCTAATCTTCTTTCTTCGCGTTCAATAAATTTGTCACATTCCGTTGTGACATAGGCAACCATAACTTGCCCATCTAATCCTAACTCTTTTGCAGTCTGAACCGCAGCAGATCGAAATTTGGCCAGGTCCGCCATTGTCTATCAGGTAAATTTTTATAATGTCTACCCAACAATTCAATTTCTAACTATATATCTAATGGACAACACAGGCACCGTGAGCTCAACCTTATTTAATTCCACCCAAGGATACCTTTTAATTCTTATATTCCCTGAAGTGAATTACCCCCAATATTTTTAATAGGGAAAGATTCAAAATCCCAAGAGCGAGACCCCAATATATGTGGTGAAGTGGGATGTTATAAATATTTATAGGGGACTTAGTGTACTGACTGAGATCAGCTGTGAAGGTATATATATATCTAATAAGAGTAGTATATTATATATATATAACCTTACTTGCTACCACATATCTATATATCTCAGTCAGAATTATTCTGGAATAGTGTGATGCTACGTTATGTGTCTAGGGTATGAGTATGGTGAAGTGTAAGTCACAACAACAGACAGATAAACAATTTAATTTAATCCACTACTCTTGACAACACTGTGACACTCACATACATATAACACTCTACAAAGATATCTTAAAAGAGTCACTGATAAACTTTCAAATAACAATATGTATTCATTACTGGCATGAATGAATATGTGTCCTGATTCAACTACAAGGGAACCAGGAATCACAATCAATTTAAATTACAAGTTATGTACAGAATGTATTTAATATGAATATTGTAGTGACATATATTAGTACAAATGTTCTATGTGTGTCAGTTGTGTAGTAGTAAAATGAGGTAATACTGGTTTTGTTTTGTTCAAGCTCTGTTGGTATTGGTCATCATGACTTCAATAGTTTGTCTTTAGGGACTATTATTGGAGATGTTCACAGTTCCTGATTTTAAGACAAGTAAATTCCCCTCTGAATGGTATTTTTATAAAGTTATTTCAAGATGAGGGGACATAATGTTGAGCTCAGCTGGCCAACTCTGCTTATCTTGAGTGATGGCGGCAGGAGAGGACTCCTCTGCTCGAATTCTCTTCTGGGCTCTGGAGACACCTCACTGATAGCTAAAAGGACCAAGGAGTATGCTGTCCGACACTGGATTCAGCAAATCTCTGACCAGATGCTGCTCAGTACCATCAAGACCACTGTCCCTGAAATCAAGAAGGATGTACCTTCTACTTCATAACTAATTTATATTCTCTTTTACACTGATCACAATACAGCACAAACATTGCGTTCAGAGCGTTAGGCCAACAGTCAGCTTCATCTGAAATACTTTATTCCAGTATTACCCTTCCTAATGGTTACTACGCCTCTGCACTTCCAGCATTATTTCTTTCTAGTCAATCATCCAGGTGTCAGTGTACTGTTTGGCCATTCCATGCCGTTTTACTTCTCTCCGACACCCTCTGTTCAGGCTGGAGCATTTTAGGCTTTACCTCACGTTTGCCACTGAACTACACATATATATATATACAGGCATAAATCAACAATTCACATTCAATTTTCATTAAAAGATATTAAATGGTTCAAGCTTACCACAATTCATACGAATAACACAGATACGTTGATTAGCAATGAATTCTGGCACAAACTGGCACAAATTCCTATCTGCTTATGTTCCAGGCTTTTATTTTACACAAATATGAGCTGGCTTCAACGCACTGATGCTTTATCAAGCCTCTTTAAACAAGTGGTCTCGAACTAACGCTCCCAAGTGTGTATATCAGCGAGACTGGCCAATGAGCCACGTTTCGACAAGTGTTTGAAAAAAATGTTATCTTTTCCCGTCTCCCCTAACAACCAAGATAGTATTTATAGCCCGACCAATCGTGGTTAGGCTTTCATTTGTTGCGCTCCAATCAATTTGGAGTTTACATGGTAGGCTATTTCTGTAACGTAAATTTTTTTCAAACACGTTAAAAAAAAATCTTATGAGCAGAAATGATTTTATGCTGTCAGGCACCCCCAATATTTTATTTTGGGTATAATTTATTAATTCCTGGACTATTTGCGTAACGTTTTACATATTATTTGTCAGCAAGCCCTAAGGAACCCAAAAATACTAATTTAAAGGAGCTACGTGGTTGCGTTCAAAATATGCAATTTCTTCTACCTCCTGTTTCGAAGATGTGCTGTCTGGGTACTGTTATGTGTTCAAACGTAAACCCATCTATTGTTATCTTTTCTAATAAGAGTCTGTTATGATTTATAAACCTAACTCTGGGAAAGGGTAGTGTATTTTATCACTGTCCGTCTGAAAAAGTTAGTGCTTGTAGACTTACACGCGTGATGCCAGCATTTGTATATCGCGCGTCGCGTGTTGCATGCGTTCCTGATTTTCAGCCCTCCCCTCTCGCTCCTTTTGTCCATCTGTTCGTTCGTTTTGGTAACGTAATATAATTAATGTTAGGATTAATTTAGGTCATTACGCAGGGCCTCTCAATGTTTTTCCAAGAAATACAGCACACGTTTCATTGAAGAAAGCGGGTAATAATACAGTAAGCTTTTATATCAACGTGAAAGCGTTACAATTTGCAGACGAAGCAGAAAACAAGGGGGATTTCGAGTACATTCCTTGTGACAGCACTGTCATTTTACCATTGCTCTTCTCTTTATTAATTTTATTTGTTAGGCTTCATATTTACCTAATAATTTATATATGTGGATTAGAATATTTCATGACATGGTTCTACCCTGACTTTTCCATGATCTACTCCTATCATGAATGCTAGCCGGTCTATTATTATGGCTTTCACATTCTGTTGTAATCGTTTGGTTGGTAACATTTGTTCTTGTATCGCAATGATCCTACTTGATCAACGTCCATCCTCCAACCATTCTCAGTTCTGATGCGACACTTCTGTTGATTACCTATATTTATGTTGTTTATTTCCAATGTCCTTCCTTTCTTAATCTCTTGTACAAAATTCCTCACCGCTATCCTATGGTGTCTTCTGTTTAGGCTACTCCAGTCTGTGCCTGATCCATAGTTGTTGCTGGAACCTGGGAGTGTTCTGTCATATGTGTGTTGTCTGTTCTTGTCTTCTTCTTCTTCTTTGATCATTAGCCGCCGACCGTCAAAGCAGTCAGTGGCCATCACGCCTAGTGGCGTCTTGTAGGGCAACAACAAATTGATTCCACTTTGCTCGGTCGGCGGCCATCCTTCGTACAGTGCCCCAACTCTGGTTCATTCTTTGCATCTCAGCCTCCACAGTCCTCCGCCAGGTTGTTTTTGGTCGGCCTCTCTTTCGTTTTCCTTCAGGGGTCCAAAGCATAGCTGTTCTTGTGATGGCATCGGGGTCTATTCTGACATGGCCAACCCAGCTCCAGCGTGTGCCAGCTATGATGGTGTGCATGTCCTCTTGCTTGCTCCGAGCAAGCAGATCTTGGTTGGTGATGGTATTCGGCCAAAAGATTCGGTGAATTTTTCTTAGGCAAGTTGTGTGAAAAGAGGACAATTTCGACATTTCCTTCTCTGTAACTCTCCAGCATTCCGCACCATAGAGAAGCACAGAAAGCACACAGCTCTGATATAATCTTAATTTTGTGCTTCTGCTGTATTGAGAGGACTTCCAGATGTTGTTTAGGCTTAAAAAGGCTGTTCTTGCCTTATTCATTCTGATGTTGATGTCTTTGCCTGCCCCGCTGTTCTTGTCTACAACTGGTCTATTCCAATTCATCCTCCGAATTCTGCATTCTTGACATGTTTGTTGTTGCAATCTTTCCGTGTGAACACAAAATCCACGATCATAACTTCTGGCCCATTGTCTGTGGTTTGGTTGGTAATCATACCTATCCATGATGTTTTCCCTCTGCCATGGCGTTACACCTGTAGGCTTGTAGGTCTTTATTTTTCTTTCTTCTTTATATTGTTTGACACCTCTTCGCTTCTGAGACGTGTTGTTCCTCTCCGCAAAGTTCTTCCATACTTCACCACGTTTCCCCTCCATACACCAATTGTCTATCACTCGCCGATCCTTCCTTCTGTTTGAGCTACTCCATTGCTGTCCATTCCTTCCAAAGCTATCATTATGAGTGCCCTGCGTGTAAGTATTTGCGTGTCGGACCCTGCCATCGAAGTTAATGGTGTCCGGGTTATGGCTGCAAGTGTACAGAGTTTTGTGCGTGCATATTCTGCAGTGTCACCGGACAAGGCGGCTGTGTCTAATGCGTGTACGGTTACCGATCTCTACACGTCTCGATGGTCGCTGTGCCCCTTGTTGCCTGTACCTACATGTATAAGACGTGTGGCCCTACTGGTTGCACAAGTAACACACCGGTAATTTGGGTTTCTCAGGTCTTCTTCTTCTTCTTCTGTCCTTAGCCAAAGACCGACCAAGCAGTCAGAGGCCATCACGCCTTGTGGTGTCTTAAGGGCAGCAGCAGATTGATTTTCTCTGTTGTAGTTTCCCATCACGCCTAGCGGCGTCTTTAGGGCAACAACAAATAGATCCATCTGCCGTTGTTTCCGTAATCGGTGTGACAAGCCAACGGGTGATCAGCCCATTGGGCTTCTCAGGTCTTAGTGCATCATAAATGTACCTTCCTCTCCCTGTGTTGGACCTTGGTCTCCGTTGACACTGCCCTATCTCCATTGGTCCACCTCTTTTTCTTCATGCACCACCACCAGTTTGAGGTCTAATCTTCTCCTGACATATTCCTCCGCTAAGGCTATAGCCTGTGTCAAGTTCTGCGGATCCTTACGGAGTAGGTGTAGTTTTATCGACGTTCCGTTAAGTCCGTCGACAAAAATTCTCACTAACTGTTTTTCCACCTCCTGCTTGTTAATGCCCTGTCCCATGACAGCTTCCTCAGCGAGGTTCAATAACCTATCGCTAAACATGTGGGTGGATTCTTGTGGTTGCTGATGTATCCTGTGGTGAAACGTCCACGCATAGGAACTGTCGGTAATTTCCGAGTAACTCCTGATTAGTTCCTTTTTGAGATCCTCTCATATCTCATTCGGGAAAGTATCCATTCTCGTCCTAATTAAATCGGTGACTAGTCCATTTGAGGACAAGTACGCGACTTGTCTGTAGTCTACCGGCTGAGCATTAATGGAAGAACAGCCACTGTCTACACAACCTGGGATTACCTAAATATGGTCGTATAATGCTTCTAATATTTTGAAACCTGTCGTTTCTGTCAATGGTCAACAGAGTTGTGACCACCTGTTGCATGGTGGCAAAATTAAGATCTGTACCCGCATTCGCTTGCTGCTGCTGCTTGATGATCGTGCCTGTAACGTGTTAATGTTAATGGAAATACCTGTAAACATCTCTATTAGTATTCTGGCTGACCTGCAAACATGGATGAACAACTAACTTCTACACATAAAGAACATGATATACCAAGCATGAAAACAAGAAAAAATATATGAGCTGAAAAAAATTGTTGGCAACACTGGCAAAAGAAAAATTTGAAAATCAACGTAAACAATAATAAATACTATTAATTATCCTTACTTATTTAGATGTGTGTATTCTAATTAACCAAACTATAGTGTTCGTGACTACAAATCTGTTCTTGTTTGCTTGACTGGCTACTCTAAGACGTTGTCTATTCATTCATTCATAACCCTCCACTCCCAAAGGAGCATAGGCCTTCAACAAACACATGCCAAGTCCTCCTGTCCCGTGCCATCATCTCAAGTTCTTTCCATGTTCTCCTCATCATTTTCACCTCTGTTTCCAACTCTCTTCTCCATGTACTTCTTGGTCTTCCTCTGCCTCTCTTGCCCTGGAGGTTCCAGAACAAGGACTGCCTTGTAATGCTATCAACAGGTTTCCTCAGTGTGTGTCCTATCCATCGCCATCGTCTTCTTCTCATCTCTTGTTCCACTGGCACTTGTCTAGTTCTTGTCATCAGTTCCACGTTGGTAACCTTGTCATACCATTTTAATCCCTCTATTCTACGCAAGCACCCATTTATGAAAGTCTGTAGCTTTTTGGTTGTTGTCTATAGTCGTGATTATTTTCCACACTAACGTTCTCTTGATCGCGTAATGTTTTTCTTTCTTGTTTAGTGCACTTCATGCGTTGGACATGTCATTCCGGTACTGTATATCCCTAGTGGTCGTTGGGTCATAGAAAAAAAAAAGTAGTTGACACAGGAGCTTTTGATACTTTGACGCAGTACTATAGTTGACTTGTTTACCTGTTGACCTTGTATTCTATTCCTCTGGCTTCACTGTATTTCGTTTCCGCTGAGTTGACAAATATTCTGTTCTTCCGATTGTCAGTATTCTTTTACTTCTGGCTTGACGATATTCTTAACTGACAGTATTCTGTTACATCTGACTTGACGATATTCTTGACTTGACGATATTCTTGACTTGCCGATATTCTTGACTTGCCGATATTCTGTTACATCTAACGATGATTTTTCAACTGGCAGTCAACAAGTACTCATTACAACCACCCAGTGCGGACTGGTCACTAGGCACCACGACGCATCTGTGGCCGTGTGGTGTTGTTGTGTGGTATAGTGATATGTTCGATCGTTATCCAATCAGTGGGTGCTTGCACATGATGATGACTCACGAACGAGTACAGACAGTTGAACGAAAAACAGATGCAGGGTGATCAAACTCATGAAGGTAACAGACTTCACTATGACAACTGTGAAGTGGAACGAAACTAGCAAGGTTTATTTATATCTGATGTCTTCAGAACAACAAATCCAGAAAAATCAATGTGGAAGTGGATTCATCTGTCCGACCTTACAACGGCAGTGTACAAATTTTCATGCAGTCAAATTTTCATGTATATTTCAATTTAAACGACGACCTTGCATTCTTCATTCAGTAATTCCCTATTAACTGTCCCTGCTGCTAGTTCTGCCCGTCTAGCATTATACTGCCTCCATTTCCTTGTCTACACTGTTTGTATAGAAATGTTGAACACTTCCTATGACTATTTGTTTTTCTATAACAGCTAAGCGCTAGGTTAACTGGTTTTCTTTAAATTCTTTCTTTGATGAAAAGTTACATGGACTACTACTGTGTGAGTGTCTTGGATATCATGTAAAAGACTGACCTAAAACCGCCAGGGTTGAACATTTCAAGCAACTGAGAAATGCTACACACTTATCAGCTTAACAGGTCATGCATACCTGCTGCTTGTCTGTGCCTTGAGAAAACATACCTGTCTTGCATACTTGTCTTGGAAAACATACAAATTTCAGCAGTGATTCTAAATTGCATCAAGCGGCATATCTTCTATCAAGATGGTATTTGAGTCTCCAAGGAGCTAGATAACAGTATATTTCTTGTGGACACAAGAACAACCAAACCATTATTTGTTATCCTGATCACTCCCTGTGTTACTCACCATTCTATAATTTAACACTTAGAAGAAAACATTCTCAACCTACGACTATCGCGTTTTAAAGCTCAAATCTGACTGACCACTTATTTGCTACGATTTGCTATTACGATTCATAAAACTCATCACTCATTCATTGTCTCAAACTGTTCACTACAAAAATCCTTTTTTTTTTTTTTTTTTTTTTTTCCCTCGCATGAGGTCGCATATTTTTTCCTCGCACGAGGTCGCATTGGAACACGCCCAACATAAACGCATGTCCCAACACAAAAAGACCCAATGACAAACAAGTGTCACCAATGATCCCCTGTGTTTTCACACAAAAGATCTAATGACATATAAGTATCACTGTACTGATCTTCTGTGCCGGGCACATGGTTATATTAGGGCGCATGTCCAAAAAAGAAAAGACCTTGTTTCAGTGCTAAATAAGTCACTACTTCATTTTTGTCTATATAATGCACAAACATGTCCACCGCATATTAAAAAATAATGAACCATAATTTGTTACTTTCCAACTTTTTATATAGAAAATCTAGGACCTGTCTTAAGGCACTTATTCCAAGAGTTGGCTCCCTTAGTAAAAAATCACAACCCTCATTTTATTATTTCCCATTTTAGCAAAAATGTAACAGTGCGCCATCCCTTATTCAAATTTAATAAAGCATAATTTCTCACTTATTCTCCTCAGTGACTCCGTCCAGCGCCCCCCCCCCTTTCCCTGGTTACCATCTACATGGAGTCTTCACAAGATATTCAGATAAGTAAAAACAACGCTGCTTTGGCTGAGTACGTTAATTCTAGAATTTTCCGACAACTTTTGGGAAGAATTAAGCAATGATTAATTTCAGCTCGTTATGCCCCCACATCTGAGTTACTCAGAGGATTTCTTATTATTCTGTATAGCTCTGCTTAGCGTTTGTTTAGTAAATTGACTAAGACAAACATGCCGTACATTTAAAATGATTAAATCGAAGTCAAATGTGTAACATTACAAATAACAACATTTAACAATCACTTAAGTTTTAACAGTTTGAAAATAATTTTAATAGTTATGGATCAAGAAAAAGTTATCATCACGGTCGTGATGGGATGTACATTTTTACAAGAAGTTCAAGTGGCAGCGTATATATTGTACTTAGCTGCCAATGACGGTTCTGCTTCTTCTGATGGGTTGGTTCTTTTTACACTGCTCATGCTCGTCGCTGGTCAAGGTTGTCGGGAGTAGCTCGTTTCCCACAATTGACAGGGAGAGTCTACGAAAGTTGGTCCCTCGTCTTAAAGCGTAGGCCACTTGTCCCTTCTTGTTCCAGAGATAGTACTTTCTGCTGGTACCACCAATAACTATGATAAAGAATAGAAACGAAACGCTCTCCTAAGTATTGCGTTTTCTAACACATAGTTATGTGCCCCCCTCTTCTATTCCACCATCCCATTTAACTCAGAATTTATCCTCGATGAGAATTAAATTTAATCTCTCGGGATAAAACTTTCTTTACATTTAAATTGATAGCTTTTGCTTTACATTACATTTAAATGAAGAAAGTTAACAGTACAGATAGAATATGTTTACATTTACATTTCCATTGATTGAAAAGTGTTCACAATATAAATTGAATATGTTTTCATTTATGTCTCTCTTCTTCTCTTCTTTGATCCATATCCGCCAACCGTCAAAGCAGTCAGTGGCCATCACGCCTGGTGGCGTCTTTTAGGGCAGCAACATATTGATTCCACTTTGCTCGGTCGGCGGCCATCCTTCGTACAGTGCCCCAACTCTGGTTCATTCTTTGCATCTCGGCTTCCACATATCTCCGCCAAGTTGTTTTTGGTTGGCGTCTCTTTCGCTTTCCCTCGGGGGTCCATAGCATAGCTGGTCTTGTGATGGTATCAGGGTCTCTTCTGAGGATGTGGCCAACCCAACTCTAGCGTCTGCCAGCTATGATGGTGTGCATGTCTTCCTGGTTACTCCGAGTACATAGTTCTTGGTTGCTGATGGTATTCGGCCAAAAGATTCGGAGAATTTTCCTTAGGCTGACTGTGTGGAAGGAGGACAGTTTCGATATTTCCTTCTCCGTTACTCTCCAGCATTCCGCACCATAGAGAAGCACAGAAAGTACACAACCCTCAAACAGTCTTAATTTGGTGTTTGTGCTGTACTGGGAAAACTTCCAAATGTTGCTGAGACTAGCAACGGCTGTTCTAGCTTTATTTATTCTGTTGTTAATGTTCTTGCTTGTTTTACCGTCAGGTGTTACTATGCATCCTAGGTAAGTAAATGTGTCTGTCTGTTCTAATTTGTGGTTCCTTATTGTTATTGGCTCAGGATTGTCCACATTTAGTGTCATTACCTCTGTCTTCTTCAGATTGATGTTCAGACCAACCTCCTGGCCATACTTATTCAGTCTATCTGTTTTTTCTTGGATGTGTTGATATGAATGCGCGATAGTGCCATGTTATCTGCATATTCCAGGTCTTCCAGTGTAGAAAACGTTGTCCATCTAATTCCTCTAGGACTGCCCTCTGTTGTCTGGCGCATCACCCAATCTATGGCTGTCAAAAATAATGTTGTTGATAAGGGGCATCCCTGTCGTACTCCTGTTTTCACTTCGAAAGTTACATTACTCAATCCGACACTGCACGTAAAGTTAGAATATAGGCTTTTTATGATGGAAACAATGCGGCTGGGAATTCCATAACCCCTCAGTATTTTCCATAGGCTGTCCCTGTGTATGCTGTCGAAAAGCCTTTTCAAAATCAACAAAGTTAATGTATAGCTGTCTCTGCCATTCTGAGCACTGCTCTATAATGTTCCTGATGGTGAATATATGATCTGCACATCTTCTGTTCTTTCTAAAACTCGCTTGTTCTTTTCTAAGTTATGGTCAACTGCTTTTGAAATTCTCTGGATGGTTATTCTGCCTCGTATTTTACTGGGAACTGAGGGAGAGTAATTCCTCTCCAGTTGTTGCAGTCTGCAAGGTCAACCTTCTTGGACAATTTGACAATTATTCCTTTACTCCACTCTGTTGGTGTTGTCTCAGTTTCCCAAACTTGTGCAAATAGTGGTTCTAATAGTTCCGTTGCTCGTTCAGGGTCTGCCTTGAATAACTCAGCATTTAGATTGTCGTGACTAGGCGTTTTTCCAATTTTTAACCCTTTGATAGCTGTGATGATTTCTTCTTTTCGTGGAATAAGTCACTTTCAGCCTCAGGAACATTCAGCTGAGTCTCTGGTGGTTTCTTATTCAGTGTTAACTGAAGTGCTCTGTCCATTTTGTTTCCTGCCCCTGTGCTGCGGTGATGAGATTTCCTTGCTTGTCTCTTACTAACATTATGTTGTTTGCACCTCGTTTTCTACTGATAGTTTTAGTTATTTTGTATACTGTGCTTTGTTCATTTCTCAGTGCTGCTTCTTCTGCCTGTCTTGCAAGGTCATCCAGAAATGTCCATTTGTTAGCACGCATTTGACGTTTTACTTCCTTTGTCCAGCTGACTGTACTATTCACTATATATTGTCTAGGAGACTTAGCTTCTGTTTTCTTTCTTTTCATTTCCTTTCTCTTAGCTATGGTGTTTAGCGTTTCTGGTGTTATCCATTCTTGGCTCTTTCTTTCCTGGAATCCCAAGCATGACTCGCTGCTTGCCTTGTATGTTGTTGAGATGGTGTTGAATTTCTGGTCGACATCATCGGTCTCTGTTCTGTCCTGGCTTTTGGCAATCAGGTATCGTCACTTTACGTCGACCACGAAAGCTTTTCTGGTGAGAGGGTCCTTAAATTTCGTGATGTTATATCTTTTATTTTTGACTGCAACTGGTCCAGCAGCTCTGAGTTTCACCTTCAGTCTTGCTACTACTAGGTGATGATCACTTCCCACATCTGCTCCTCTTCTTACTTTCACGTCTTGTAATGCATGTCTCCATATGCCATTGATCATTATGTGATCTATCTGGTTTCTGTCCCGTTCGTTTGTGCACTTCTTTGTGTGGAAAAAGTGTTCCTCCGAAGACCAGGTTGTTAATACTGCAGAAGCTTATTAATTTGTCCCCATTCTCATTTACTGTTCCACTGCCGCATTTCCCCATTACTCTTTCGTTATAAATATTGTGTGTTCCAACTTTCGCATTCAGGTATCCCATTACTATAATAAGATCGTACCTGGGTGCAGTTTCCATTTCCTTTTGTACTTGTTGATAGAACTCGCCCTTGATCAAGAGATCAAGGACGAGTCATTTATGTTTATACTGATTTAAACACTAGAAAACTTGTTAAAGGCACAGCCGATGCCGTTTTACAAATGTACTTGGGGTCGTTAATTTTAACTTTAATTCCCTCTCTGACTCAGTGTGTTTCCTTCAGTTTCCTCAGACAGCGGCTTTCCTTATTACAATGATAGAGATTTCCTGGGCTGTTTTTGTAAGTCCATTAAGATTCTCCAATAAAAGGTGTCCGGTCTGATAAAATGGAATTCTGAATTCTAACTTCTGGCAAGTCTAGTGTCTTGGCAAGCGATTTTCACATTAGATTTTCACAGCGTCCCAACACTGATGTGAGTCAGGTTATATTCACTGTCCTGCCCGCGCATCTATTTGTAAGGAAGCTATGAAAGCGCCAATCGTTTATGTAACACACAGCCATGACGACTATCACTGAGAGGAGTGTAAGAATCTTTAAAATTGAGAAAATATCTGCTACACATAGCAGCGAAAGAAAGGAAGTGCATCAATCGAAAGCACGCAATAAAACCAGTACAAAAAGTAACTAATACTGCCGTAGTGAAACAGAGATCGATTTGGGTCGCCCCATTCTGTAACAGTGTTCCATTCTACATTAGGTTCGAATGTTGCAAGTTCCAATTGCCAGTGTATGTTTAATTTTAATTTTGCTTACAGATGCTGGTCGGGTATAATTTATAGCTCATGGTACCCCCTATATTGACAAGGTGGCTCGTTTAGAATCCCATATCGTCATTGTCGTTTCCATTAAGCGTGCTTCTATTCATAACTGTACAAGAGACAAAATGGCTGCGGTTTCCCCTTAAATGTTGGATGTTTGTGATGAGTTTCAGATAGCCTTTGATTAAAACGTCTAACCCACAATGCAGTGGGGGAGAGTAGAGGTTAAAAGGGTTATCTCACGTCACGTTATAAAATTTCAGTCGCATTTTACACAAATAGATGTCCCTCACAACTAACCCTCCTCGCCCTCAGTTACAACCACCTATTTTGGTCCGCCGCTGTCTATTTAGGATTTATATTTAACTTCGTTATCTAGATATATTTAAACAAAGATCGTTTAACCAACCCTTCTCAGGTTACTGCTCCTGATAGGACTGCAGCCCCTCCCTCTCTCCCCCCCCCCTTTTTTTTTTCAATGTGCACTACCTAAAACTATAAATATTGCGTTGTGCAAACGATACGACTTACCACTTTGACTCACACGGAATCACCATGTTTTCATGGTATCTTCAATTATTCTCTTGCGCGATTGTGGTGCTAGTTGTCTATGTTGTCAGCAGAATTACTGAAAGACTTTGGTCAAGAGAAAAGAAAATACTGCCTCCTATCTACAGTGGATGGATTCCTTGGTTAGGTTGCGCGTTCGAGTTTCGAAAACGTCCACTAACTTTTATTGAGGAAAAATCAAAACAAGTGAGCATTTTTGTTATACTGTAGAATGTAGAGACGCTATTCAACTTCAGCCAAATTCAGGTTTACTGAACATCCTATTAAATTGTATATTTTATTGTTATGTATTAAAAATATCATCAACTGACATAAGAAAGACAGATTCGAAATATGTCAGTTTTCAAGATGCATAAATGACGTGAGGTACAGATTAAACGTAGATGCTAGATGTTGCTGTCTCATCATAAAAGGCGCGCCAAAAAAAGCAGCAATTGTTGAGAAATAAAAATAACGAATTTGATAACAAAACACAACTTTTATTGCTTGTAGAGTGTGGATTAAAAAAAAAAAAAAAAAAAAAAAAACTAAAGTGTTCAGCTCATTATTTAAAAAAAAAAAGATTGAACTGTATTTTTAAAATTGCTCTCTTTAACTCACTCTTGGGTTGTTTTCCCCTTTCCAGTTTTTTTCTGTCTATTTCTGTCACAACGGTCATAATGTGCCATTTTCAAGTTATGTTCCGGACTTTGTGTTTCCCAAGAGGTGGTCATTTATTTATAGTGACCAAACCATTGTCAAGCTTTGCCGAAATAAATAGTACTTTTCGTTTACAGTTCAGATAAATATGACTATTTGGGCGACTTTCAAACGCAAAAATTATACAGGTAAAAAAAAAAAAATTTAAAGCAGCAGAAGATATATTAAATTGTATTATGTCCCAACTGTGCGCATGCGCTTAAAGGGAGAATTAAAAGTCTTGAATGACGAGGGGAACCTTCTCTGAAAGACTGTAAATAAGTCTTAATGGTATCACAAGTGGTAGAAATTTGGATCAGCCCCCGTTATTAGTTTTGGACATTTGTATGCGTAACCTTTCCTTTTTGGCAACCTTCGCCTTCAGATGTTTGTGTGATTTTTTTTTTTTTTTTTTTAACTTGCCTCCACAGTAAGTGGGTCTTCGTCTGTTACTCTCTTTTCTCATTTCCTTTCGTTTAATGTACGCGGTTTTTTTTTTTTTCACTGGTCTTTTTCTTGCTGAAATAAAGTTTTTTATGACATTCAATATTTTACGTTTATATTTCTTGTATACATTTTTTCCTTATTCTTTTACAAATTACTCACATACTCTTACCTTTCCTGACTAAGTAACAGTTTATGTTAGAGATTCTGAAATTATTAAGTCAGCAGCTGGAATTTGAAGAAAAAAACCTTCAATTAATAGATGGGAATGATTTGGCACGAAAAGTATGAGAAACTAAAGCCAACTTCCAGGAAGTCTGTATACATAGCTAAAACTGTAATTAAAAACACTTATAAACATTATAAGGAAAATAACCACATACTCTGGCATGTTAAATAAAGAATTAATGATAGATTCTCAGTTCACTTTATGAAAAAAATAATAATAATAAACCAGGCTAAACAGAATGTGTCTGAATTTTTGTTTGTCTCTAAACTTTCATCATAAGGTCTTTTTGATGGTTTGTTACATAATACTCATCTTCCAAACGAGATAGGTCCGAACATGAATCAACAAGTTATCGTGCCACAAGTTGTCCACTCTTTGCTATCATTTGTTTTTTTAAGTCGACTTTAGCGGGATTAAATTTGGACACGGCTGGGTCTAGACCAGTTTTTTCAACCGTTTTATCATGGAGGAACCCTTGAAATAATTTTCAGGTCTGTGGGAACCCCTGCATAAAAATTACTATTTCGACAGCTCATGGTGCCTTAGCATAATCAATAAGTTGTAAATATAATAATCCAATAACAATTGTCAGTGATTTTTTGAGTAGAGAATGATTTTTCTGTGGATCTGTTTATTTTGGCCAACTTATTAGCTTACTCTTTTTGTGTGGTTTCCCCCCCCCCCCCCCCCCACCCCCCCCCCCCCCCTCCTATAAAGGATTTCAACTCTAATGCAAGTCAGTACTGTACGTAGAAGAAATTTCAGTTTCCCTTTTTTTTTTAAATTTCCTACTTGATATTGTTTTAACCGTATGAATGTGGGCCACATATTTCTTCACTACAAGATGCTAATGAAATATGGTATGTGTAGGAGTGAGCACGGTCCTACTGCGCACTGCCGTTTGGGTCTCTTCGGTCATTGCCCACCAGTGCGAGGGGTCATACCACCCGGCGTGCAAAGCTAAAAAAAACGACGTTTATTACCGTATTTGTCAGTCTCGATCTCTCGCGGGACTCCTAGTGACCTCTCGCGGGACTCCTAGTGACCTCTCGCGGAACCCTAGGGTTCCGTGAAACCCTTGTTGAGAACCCTTAGTCTAAACATAGAGCACCTGTAAAAAAAATACCTTCTTGGTTCGCTCATGCCAATTTAATTATCTTCGACACCAGGACGCGTAGTCTGTAAAACTACGTGCTTGGTCCAAATGTTAAATGAAATGTGGAACACAGATTTGACTGATTCTGGAAATCATTGTCATCTGTATTCAAATTGACATGACTGAAAATGTGTACTGAAGAGATAATAATAAAAATGAAATGAAAGCGCAGAGAGAAGAAAAAAATTATATGACGAAAAAAATAGTAAGATGACAAGAAAGAATAGAACCACCCCAACACAAAACGTGAAGAAGAAAACATCAGTTAAACATCAATCTGAAATTACGGGTACATAAATAAACTCTAATAATGACCATTCTCATGTTGATCCGAATATTTTTCTTCATTAACGAAAAAAAATGCAGTACTAAATCAAAATGATGAGTAAAGGCTTGCCAGATAAGCTCGAAATTATGGTCGTAGCAAGTGTGCTTATGTGCATTTAATTAGTCATGTGTGCTATATAAATGCATCTTAATTCTTTGCACGGTGGAGAAGGAACATTCATAATTTGCCGTAGATACTTGATGGGTGGCCACCAGGTACAGCAAATAGAACACATTGTGTGTATGAAATGGTTCGCAGAAGACAGATGGAATATCGTATTGTGTAGCAGGGGTGCAGGCTGATAGAAACGTTTCAGTTTGGCTGTTGTTGCTGTCAGATCATTGAGCTGTATATGTAAAGATTTGATTTCTCTTTGTTTTACATCACTCAGCGTAAGCCGGTTGTTGTTACCAAGGAAATCTGAGGATGCGACGTAAGAACATGATTAATGCTCCCTCAAGCATGTCATAACAGGCAACTAGTGTGAGGCTGGGAACATCTTCATGTAAGCAGATTAACTCAGATTCCACTGCTGCAGGTACACGTGCTTTGACGCAGGATTCTTGCAAGGGGGTTAGCAGCAGTAATGGATGTAGGCTCTGTAAGGAATGAAGAAAAAGAGATGATAAGGATGATATCAGCATATTATTTTTTTCACGCATTACTTTATATCATATCCGATCTTCTTGCTGTTTGTAATACCAGTGTTTGTATCTTTGTTTTCTTCACAGATTCTTTCAACTGCTTTTCTTAAACTCTTATATGACAAAAACTACACGTCCCAGTTCAGAACGTTGTTCCTAGAGAAAGATAGTTCTCATCATCGCCATCATAACCCTTTAGCTCCCTGTAGTTAGTAGTAACCCCCACCAGTCATGACTGAGTATGGGAATGCGCACCTGAGGTGATAGCCCTTGTGATGATGTCACCAGGATACAACGTTAAAATATCTCCAAATTTAACGAAGAAATGTAGGGTTAAAAAATAATGCGTAAGATACTAGGAGACATGCTCGCCCATGCCAGCCTTTCCCACCGCCATTTAAAACTAACAAGTTGGAAGTGCAGACGAAACGTTTACCCTTTGTAGACGGGAGGGGGAAACGAAACGGAGATCAAAAAGGAAAAATATGACTGAACACGTGTTTGAAGATCGCAAGGCTAAAAGACGCAATTGGGGGTGAAAGGAAAAAAATTCACGTCCCTAGTTGACATAAAGTAAGGAAATGGACAAGAAAACGACTTTAGCTCGTGTCAGAAACAGTCATTTCTTGGACTTTTACGATACTTGATTGTTATTTGAATTCAGCGGCAAAACGCCGTGGAGAAGGTTCTCGAACATATTTCAAAAAACCAACTAACCTTGAAAAAGTAACTTTTTCTTAATAATAATGTTAGGAATATAAAACCTAGCTAGTTTGATAGCCCATCTTGAGCAGAGAAATAATATACTTTAAATTATACAGACGGATAGATAATAATGAAGATATTGACAAAAGACTGTGTTGTTCATATCAGACGAGCGACTGCACTGTTAAAAAATGTCACTAAATTTTCAAAAATTGCGGCCTTGAGACGCAGATGCAAAATCGAGCTGTAATTAAAGAGAGGGGAAATGGGGGAGTATTGTGGCTAAAAATAACTTCGGAGGCAAAAGTGTGTAGGATACTGCATGAAGGGGTCCAAGAACCAAGCGTGTTTTTTGTATGAAAAACAAGTAGAGACAGACGGACCAACAGACAGTAATACATACTTGACTGAGAGCTGACTGAAGTGACTTTTGGTTGTAGATTTGAAAGCAAGGGGGGAAGTCGGCGATTGGTCAACGCATTTTATAGTAGCGGGACAGAGATGTGAAATTTTGCCATTTTACATAAGTCTGTTCAGAGACGCAGTTTAAATTAATAAGTGGTGGTGATTTCAGAAGAATACAAATATATAGTGGGACGCCATCATACAGCCAGCAGCTCAGCTGAGTTTTGCTAGCAAATTTAACTGTGTTATCAATTCTGAATTCTGGTAAGAATGAATAATATTTATTTGGTATATTTTAATAATTCGAGTGATTGATACTGCCATATCATAAAAATGATTACGACAAGTAAGTGCTCGCTCTAGATCCCCAGCCCCAGTTCAGGGTCTAGAGACAAACAAAATATATGGACGCCTACTAAAACTATGGAGGCGGATCTATTGTTGAGATCAGTGGAACATATCACCTATCCTATTGAATAGAAGGAAACTATTGAACATATCTCAGATGCAAGATAGTCTTGGGGAACTGGTACTATATGAAAACAACTAGGTAAGATGTACTGTGTGGTCAGAGAGATCTGACCCAGTCTGTGTGGTGTTGTTGTGTAGTGTTGTGTGCAGAAGTGGCTCAGGAGGTAGAGTTCTGACACATGACCCAATACTTTTGTTTCAGAATTGTGAGTTTCTGTTTGGCACCAAAGCGGTGCCGAATGCTGTTGTAAAATACACAAGCGTGGACCAGTGCAGTCTAACATTGTGTCAGAGCAGCCGTATTTTGCCCCCAGCACGGAGAGGTGGGGCCACCAGACTCTTGTACAAGATCGACGCAGTCGAGATACGTGAGATCTGGCCTGCTGGAAGTTCACCAACTGATTTATCAACTAATTTCTCAAATAATTCAGCACCCAATAAAAGACATACCATTGTGGGAAAATAAACCTTGTATTCATCCCATACGTCAATGGACAATGTTTGGCAGTCATAGGCTGGACGTGATGATACCACCCCAACAGTACATTCAGTATTAGTCTCCTGGGACAAACTAATATAATTAATACTAACTAGACTTATAACATACCTTTGTAATCACATTCCATTTTATTATGTCATATAATTATGCATTCCATTTATAACTCCATAATATTTCATATGTTCTGACCAACAAACGTTTGGATCAGAACAAATAAATTTATCAGAAAATTTAATATTTAAAACTAAAACAGCCTGAGTTAGTTCAGTGTGTTATACATTATATTATTATTATTGTTAGACTTATTAAATATCTGTGTGTGTGTGTGGGTAATCTACTACAACACATTACAATTCAGTACCCAAGACTTTTAACGTAGCTACATTCATTAGTAAAAAAGATATGTTTGAGGTCGTAAGTGGTAGTAAGAAGGGCCTTCTGTAATTCGCATCAACATTTATCTCAGGAGCCTTCACAGCTGACCTCATTCATTACACTAGGTAATATCACCACCATACAAATACCATCAAAACCACTACAGCCCTCAGCTGCTTTTTTCCAGGTGTTCGGCCTGTCTTTTCTTTTCTATTTCTTGTGAGAACTTCTTTTCGGTCAGTCTGAGGTGGCGTCGTAGCGAGCACAGTGCCAGTTGGTGCGATCGCCAGCTTTATCCGCCTAGGTTGCTGGATTTATTTGAGTGGCTTCATGTCTCTCTTGTACACATCGTTGAATCTCTGCTGCAGTCACCTGACTGTTATTTTGCCACTCTTGTAGTTATTAAGCCTTTTATGAATTCTCACCACGTTCTCTTGTCACCTATCATCCTGTTCAAGATGATATCAAAGGTATCTATACTGTGTCATAAACGTGGTTGATAGGGACTTCCTTTCTACCCAGACGAATGAGTAGAATTGCTTGCTTTGCAAAACCTGGTCTTCTATCTAGCGTAAAGTTTATTTGACTTTTTATACTGTAGAATGGATGTTGAAGGCCGTTTTTGTTTAGTGTTATGGTTTTGCAAGTGTATGTAGTTTACATACAATATTCATGTAAAGTTAATGTCCAGGGTTCTTTCTTTACGTGCCTGGCAAACACGTATTAGTTTACTTTTGTTCACACGTCTCTTTCTCCAAAGAAAGTAATAACTGCTGAGTGACGGTTTATAACTTTAATAAACATGAAGAACTTCACAATAGACCCATTGATGTGGTCAGGCACTTAGAGCACAATCAAGATTAATAATAATAATAGTCATTCATATGTATGAAACAATCCTCTTAATAATGAAATATGAAATACAGTTGTATACTTTAAATATACGGATATTGTATACATGAATATATCTTATGGGCCATACACACACACTGATACACATCTCAATAGCCAAAACGGCTGGTCACTGAATGCCGCCTTTTTCTCTACTCCTTTCGCTGCTAAGCTCTCTCTTTTTGCACCCGCCTCGTTAGCAATCTGCCAGTCTCATCATGTGACATGGAGTGACTATTGGGCTGGGGTAGCGAAGCGACGTTCTGGGCATTCAAACTTCTGCATTTTCTAACTCCCAACAATGGAGATGCACAAAAAATAGAATCTCTGTTAACATAACGATATGCTTTACAGACTTGGAGTATGTTTCAAATCACAGCCAGACATAATGTAGGCTCAATTAATGACAAGTAGATAAGACAAAGGCTAATACATTATTCAACCTACTTTTAAGAAATGTTTCAACAATTGTCACTTTAATGAATAGTTGTTTGTATATATCAATTTATAAGATTCATTTGTGTTTGCTTTTTTTTTAGCTTGGCCCAGTGTTTACCCTGAAGGTTGCTGGTGAACGGCTGACATTTCTTACACAACCTGCAGATTTTCACCTATTCTTTCAGTCATCAAATGTGGATCTTAACGAAGCTGCCCAGTCTTTAATAAAGGCTATTGGTATGTTGAACTGCGGTTAATATACAATTAACAGTCCCAAACGTGATCTTTTAGTGCTCATTTATTCATCATTCATATTCTTGTAAACTCCCCCCATGGCGCATGGAGCTGCCACCGCAGTTTATCCCTTGCAGAAAGAATGCAGAAAGAATGCACCAAGCATTCTCATGCTTTTACAGTGGTGGTTTGTGAAGCAATATGTCTTACTTGATAAGGTTGCCATCTCCATGCGTAACGTCATATTATTTGTCTTGTACGACATTCCTGAGGTATAAATAATTCTATTCTTTCTTTTTCTCATCAGAGGCTCCCATGAACTAGAAATCGGGTGTTAATATTAAACTAAGCTTATTGTTGTAGTAGTAGCTTCCTTCACTCGTAACTGACTATCAGCACGATGTACCTTTGAGATGATGATCTTTAGCTGCATTACCTTGTGGCGCATTTTGATGAGTTAATTTCTCTTCTGCTTTTTATGGGAGCTTCTGTTCGTCCAATCTGAGCAGACGCTGAAAAAAGCATCTCCACTTGATGCTATCAGCAAATCTGGTCTCCCAGGATGCCTGTTTTGTATCTTAAGTGCCTTCATGTACCTCTTACACACGTCTTTGAACCCCAGCTGTGGTTGTCTGGCTGTTCTTGTGCTTTCTGCAAGATGTCCGTATAAAATATCTTTGGGAATGCGGCCATTTTCTATGCGGCAACATTAGCCAAGCCAGCGTAATCTGTGCTGTCTAAACGTCCCCGAATGCATGATTCAAGAGCAAGGCAAAGAAGATCCCGAACAGGTTCCGAGCCGGAACGTAGCTTGTTTGACGACACGTCTGTATGTCAGGTTTCTGTGAGATGTTGCTAACATGTTGGATCGTGCTCTTCTTGTCTTTATTTAATGACTTCATTTTCAGCAATTTACTGGGACTGCATTTTTGAAGAGTCCATCCTTGTTAATAAAGAACCTCATTTGTGTAAAATGTAAAAGGGCAATGTGTAAAATAGTTTTTCTTGAATTTCTTCGCTTTTTCTGAAGTTCGCGGCCTTAAACCAGTCGTGTGTCTTCACTGTATTAATCACACAGGTAGCAAGTACGGCGCTATGAATAGTGTTCCGCACGTTCTCCCAGTATAGTTGTGTATAATGTTACCGAAGGTCTCGGCAAATTGTATGATCATCGCTGTGTTGGTAGACTTGCTGATATCAATGTGTAGTTCTATTTTACACTGACGTGATGGAACTTTCTTTGATATGCTCTGATTTTGCAATAAACCAAAGAGTGATCGGTGTCGCAATCTGCAATATGCGATGAGCATGTGAAGCGTACTGACTTGAGAAGTGACCTCTGATGAGAAACAACTTGTTCCAGTGATTGGTTGTTGGGTGTCTTCGTGACGCCTTATACCGGGGTATTGTCTAAAAATAGAAGTTGCTCACACAGAGGTCACGGTAGACAGAGTGCTCCAAGAGCAGCTTTCCATTTTTATTTATCATGCCAACTTACCGAGACTTGACAGATAAGAATCATTATCAGCATCCACTCTAGCGTTTAAGTTGTAACCGGGAGTTGAGCGTTGTAGTCAGTAGAGAGGTTTAGTATGAAGTTATGCTTTATGAAAATTGAATGGGAAATGATGTGCGGTTATGTTGTGTTGACATGGGCAAGAATAAAGTGAAAGTTTGTGACTTTTTGACTAAGGAAGCCTACTATGTAAGTTGCGCCTCTTGAGAAAAGTATTAGATTGTGAGTATGAACGTCGCGATTTAACAAAATATGGTTCACGATTCTTGAATAGCATTATAGAAGGTACTAAGGGAAATAGGGATATATGGAATAGGGACTTAGTTAGCGAATGGGGGTAATAATAGTACTGTGTCCCTTTGGTGTCTCGGTGAGTTTTGTTTTGGATGAAGTCGGAATGAAAGTGGGATGCACGGGTTTCTGAATCGAACAGTCCGTGACAATGAATGAGTTGTGAGTTGATAAAGTTGTAATAGGAAATTGAGGAAAGAAGTTAAAGTTGGATTTGAGATGTCAAAAGTAGCAGTAGCATTGGTTTGGGAATGTTTTCTCTCATGTATTAAAATGTTTGAATGGTGAGCACCACAGGGAAGATCGTAGACAACAAGCCATAGTTTGGTTGACTCTTGTGTTCACAAGAGATGTACGGTTGTCTAGTTCCTTGGAGACTCAAATGCCATCTTTATAGAGAGAATTGCTAATTGTACAATTTAGATGTAGTTTTGGTGCCTTGTACATCACTTGACTATTTTGTTTGCTTCACCGCTGTTCTAGTGAAGTACATTTTCATCGAGTTCATCATCCTGCATCAGTTCTATTTCGTGATATATGTATGTACTCGTACGTGAAACATCATTATGTGCAACTACCCATTGTTGGGATAGTGATCGGACTTACCACTAAACAGTAACAACAACAACAACATACCAGCACGCACGGCCACAAAGTTACCGATGAGGGTATGTTGTTCCTGACTAAGTGTACTTCTGATCACTGTTGCTAGATTCCTGCAGAACTTCTCTTTAGCTTCAGATGCAGGGTACAAAGTATGAGCATACATAATCACAAGAGTGATGTCACATGTACTAGCATGCAAGCGAAGTGCTAATATGCATTATGATCCTACCATGCCTGGTTCAACTACTTTCATTAGCGATTTTTTGACCGCAATTGCAACTCCATGTTTCTTGGGTTTTATTAAGGTATCTCGAAGACAATAAAATGTGTAGTCGTTTTTTGCTCATTATTCCAATGACTGGCGGGCACGTTTCTTTAAGGACAGTTATGTCACACTGGAGTCTTTTTTAGTTCATCGTTGCTAACAGCTGTTTTCCTGGCATCATTTTTATCTTCCAGATTGTCGGAATATCACAAGCATAGTTCCAACATCCCAATTAATGATCAGTTTCATCGTATTAAATCTCAATGTCTTGTTTTTTGCCTAGGGCAATATATACCACCCGCAGTTCTGATCCTAATTATCATAAACCCGATGGGAACATGGACGGTGGGAGAATAGCCCAGCTTGAAGCGGGGGATAGCATGACAATGAGATCCTTTAATCTCTACTGCTGTCAGAAGTTGACATGTGCCAATTAGGCAAGATAATTATAAAAGGTACTTGTTATTTCTCTTGTTGTACCGAGCACCATAGAGTGAAGGTGGATCGTTCTCGCCGGGGCGCAAGCTTGGACATGGTTATTCGGAGATCAAGCTGTCGCCGAAAAAGCATATCCCTCCCCTTTTCACCTAGCTTTGTAGGTTGAAATGAACAGCAGTTGCCCATTCAGTTTGGCTGCAGCGACGTTACAGGAGTTGGCAGAATAGTGTCGTATCAACATTAGACTGTCTTAAAGATTCCGACTCAGGGTGTATCCTCAGGGTTTACTCCCGAAGCATTTCTCGCAAACAGATGTTCACTCGTGGAAGCGAAGGTCTTAAAAAAGAGTTTTCATTCTTTTAGATAGGCCAGCGACCAAGGATGACGTTCTTTTTATGTCTAAAGCAGCTGGTGTTACGCGCCAGGACCTCATCTTCGCCCCATCTCCTGACAGTGGAAACGTTTCTGTTGAAATCAAACTCAGCTATTCCTGACGAAAATCATGGTTTTCTGAGAACTTTGTTTTTTGTTAATAATGTTCTTATAACTTGCACAGATTTTTTTCAACCAATATGAGATTTGGCACAAATACTTGCCATTGGATAATAAAACTTTTGTCAGATCCGATTTTTGATATCTTATCAAAATGGCGATCGTTAATAATAATAATGGTGATCATTAAATTTGTTATATATTGTGTACACGGATGAATCAGCATCTTTAATATACCTATATTTACATCTACAGAGCCAAATAATAATAAGCATTTAATTGTTAATTTATGTGGGGACTTGGACGTGCTAAATTAAATTATATAATAAATCTTCACAAACATTGTCGGGCAAATAAAAGTAAACATTGCTAAGACACATCCAGCATTGTTCTTGACTTCTGAAATATCTTGTGAAAACGCGCTCAAGGTAGAAGCATCATCATCCTTCTATCTGCATCTCTGCCAAGAGTAATCTTGCGCAAAGGTAGACGCCTTTGAAGACCCACATTAGATACTCTAGGTTTTGACCATTGTTGGACCATCACTGCAGAGCAAAGGGAAGGCAACCCGTGACAGCCGTCATGATCAAGTATCAGTTGATTAATTTCCATTTCTCCTTTCCCATTGCCCAAAAAGGAATGATATATTGTCGAAAAACGTGTTTTTTAGTCACACAATGTATTAAATGTATTGGCCGCAACTCTAACAAAGTGACAGAAAAAGTGAATACAAAATCATTGTTGTAATAAACATCTGTAATAAAATCTGATGTGTAAAAACATTGTGACTATTACTAGAAAGAGATGGATAAGAAACTCTATTCAGAAGCAATATGGAATAAAAAGTAATCTGATCATGAAAAGGGTCTCCTCAAATAAGGTCGTCAGTTTTGATAATCAAGATTGTGCAAATAATATCAATATTGTTATTGTTGTTGTTTAACTAGGGCCGCTGTGCTTCTAGCTCTTTAGCAGGCAATACTAAGTTGAAGACTTCTTGGTATTATCTACACTGTAGATCTAGGCTTTTCCTTTGTCTTTTCTGCCATTCTGAAATGTGTTAAGTTGAAGTAATGAGCTCCAGTTTCTCCAGCTTGGCTTGCGTTTAAACGATCGTCACATCTGGTCCCAAGCTAGAAGTAAGAAGTGCATGGCATACTGTGCATTTCCCCGTCATCCAAGGGGGGATCTCTAACTATGCAGAGCTGTACTCTGGTTCTGGGCTCTCCCAAGCAACTGTCACGTCCTGCACAGAGCCACGTCTCAGCTTCCCCTGTGTCGTAGATTTTCGATAGGAGAATTAAGACTAGGTTTGGTCCCTTCTGAATAGGTTTGAATAGGTGATAGACTCAGTGAGAGTTAGTGAAAGTTAATAGAATTTCCACACACGTGAGATGATAGGTTTTGATATAGTGGCTGTCTCTGAAAGCGAAAAGAATTCTTCTCTCTCTCACCTATCTTCTACAACAGTTGTTACAGCGTCAGACAGACTACACCAATATACATATTACGTATATTTCTATCACTCACAGGCACGCACATACACGTGACGACAGGTAAACACACAGACGTGGGAAAACTATAACAATGATATATATATTATCTAGAGCGAGCTGACCAAACACGATTATTTAGTTCAAGAGCGATTTTAATATCAGGAAAAATCGGCTCACAACATCAAAGAAAATACATCAAGGAAAATACATATACACATAGTCACAAAACTTCAAGGAAATGTTGCAAGGATGATAGCCCCGTTATGGTGTTAACTCTAGGTTTAGCCCGGCCCCGTTAAGAGAACAGATGATGGCGCCCGAGTCACAGATACATAGGGTTTGAGTCTAAGAGTTTTTCTTTGTTTTATCTCGTAATTATATGCACAGAGTTTGAAAAAAAAAATCTGATTTAACCTAAGACAAAACACAAGAACTCTAGCCTTAGCAACAAATTATGCAGATTGGAAAAAAAAAAAATTAGGACAGCAACAGGGTGTCAAAGATAAAATAGTGAAAATATCACTCAGACCAGCGTACACTCATTCATTCCGCCATGGCTTCTCATACTTGTACTCACGACTTTGCTTGCTGCCTCTTGGAACACATTGATTTTAGATTTTCACACAGACTCAAAAAATGCAGTCTTCTGCCAAGAAGTCCCCAGTTCCAAAAGACGTATTTAACTTGGAGTCTCCGGAAACGACTACTTGGGTATGCAAATTTGTTCAAATGTCTGATTAAGTCACCTAACAATTATTCCAGGCGCGGGAGTTAGCAGAGCACAGTGTCAATAGCGTAGGTTTCTAAAAAATGATGAATGTCAGGTCGGTGCCTTCCCTCAGTATAGGATTCACTTTAGTCACACCACAGATTTGTCCACAAGATATAATCTAGTCGGGAAATGATTGTTAATATTCACGCCACCAGGCAGCAAATTATATAGAGTTTCTAGAAGAAATTAAGTGCTGGCTCCAAGGTCCAGTATTTATCATTACAGTCTTTGAAAACCCGTTATAGGGATATTAGTATTTCTGTCTAACTTGCACCGTCAGATCAGTGTTACTTGAGAAAACCCACGTGGTTCAAAATAAGGACTGTCTATTTCTTCACAAGTATGGAAACTACTACTAGGTGCTGGTAAAGTTAGGGTCACCCCCAAAACTTTCACTGTGTGGAGGAAAAATAACACATATAATATAATAAACAGAATCTGTACTGGTTAAAACTTACATTTAAACTTGCAAGCAGAGAGCTTTGCTTATCATTTAAACTTCCCGTGACGTAAGTTATATTTAAAAATCAGCAATCCTCATAAATTAAGAACACGTGCGTATTCCGTCACCATTCATGAGGCTGGATTCTAGAGTTTATACGTTAGTTTAGAAAAATACACTCGACTGAGTATTAGCAGTTAAATTAAATTTATAAATAGCTACAATTGCCGTTATAAGCTAGAAATTTTAATTTTTATTCTGCTTTCCACTGAATGCTTCCCTAGAAAATATAATAGCCTACCACTTTATTTCTCTTCTGCGCTAAAGAAATAGATTAAAATGAATTAAGCGATTTAACACTTTAACACTCACAAAATCTATATATCTATCATATTAATTACCTCAACCACAGAATTACAGGTAGTCGCACAACTTAAGAATAAAAATGCTGAAAATATTTCTGGAAGTCTAGAAGTTCGACAAATTGCCGAAACAAACTGAGATCTTCGCTAACAGCTATTCTGTTTTCGAGCGACCTATCTACTGTGGAGTCTATGAGCGAGAATGAAATTAAAGTTTCAAACTTGGCCAATATCTTAAAATCAGACAAAGGGCCCAAACTTACTTCGCCAAGCGAAATTATCTCCCCTACTCCCAACATTTACGTCCGCTTAACGCGTGTCGTAACTGTCACCTACTGACCACGATGTACGCGTGTCAGTTTCAAATCCCAGACAGCCTGACTCCATTTCAGGGCAGTTTTCACACTACAGCTGACCATGGCCCAAGTGAGCGCCGTGTCAGTTTGGGATTTTCCAGACAAATGTCTGGATACTGACCGGTGCAGATGTAAAGTATCACACCTCACCGGGACTAATGCCGAGAAGAAACTCGCGCGCTCGGTGAGAATGTAGACGATTTGCTACGTCCTATGTTCAGCGAACCGACTTATCACGCCTTCTGACGCCCTGCAGCCCTGACATCTACGTAATATCGTCCTAGCGCGATTCTCAGTTTTAGAGAAAGGAAAACAGGTAAAGTTTGCGAATTATATGAAAATAATATTCGCAAAACGAATGGATGAAAAATATACAGGAAAAAAAAATACAGAGATAATAAAAGAGAGAATTTGGGAGAAAGAATAGGAAAAAGATGTAGGAAATTAAATGAATATAAACCCTACGTGACAGAGCCTCCCCCCTTTAAGATATGGAAGCACTCCATGTCTACGTTATGGAGTTTAATTTCCTATAACCGTAGCTTCGGGGTGTCTGTCCTCTTCCCTCTCATCTTCCCCCTCCATCTCTGTCCAATTCCTACTCAAGTCCACTCCTCAAAGTTTCCTTCCCCCGGAATGTCTCCCATGCGCGCTTGAAAGAGCGTCGCCGCTTCTGACATTTTTGAAAGATTTCCTGTGATAGCGGTGGAATATCCCTGCCACTATCATCATCTTCGTCAGTTTTGGCGATCGTCAGGAGATGGTCGGAGGTTGGCACTGGTTTTTCCAAGTATCTCTTTAAGAGATTTAAATGGAAAACCTTCTCCTTTCCTTCAATAGAGATCTGGTAGTTAGCCTTAGAAATCTTTTTCAGGACGGTAAACGGCCCTTGCCATCCGATCTTCAGTTGGTTGTTCTCAGTAGGGAGTAACACCAAAACTTTCTCTCCTGCTTCCAGTTCTCTCTCTTCCGCGACTTTCCTGTATCGGTTAGCGTGCTTTGTGCGAGCTCGCTTAAAGTTAGTCGTTGCTAGGTCCCACCCTAGTTTCAACCTTTCCTTTAAAACCGACACATATTTACTTGCTGAGACGACTGTCTCATCCGCCTTCTCGTCTGTCAGAGACTGAAGTAAGGCTTCAAGCGGGCCCTTAATGGGTCTGCCAAATAAGAGTGTAGCTGGCGGAAATCCTGTGGAAGTATGAGGAGATTCTCTGTAGCCAAATAATGCTGCAGGAATACAGAGATCCCAATCTTCAGGTTTCACTTGTGCCAGCTTACTTAGCATCATGGTGAGGTTTCCATTAGCACGTTCCACGAGCCCATTTCCGGCCGGAGTATATGGCTTAGTGTGGATGTGTTGGGTCCTCAAGATCTTAACGATCTCATCCATCAACAGGTTTCGGTATGGAGATCCATTATCCGTCAACACTTGCTGAGGGAATCCCAACCGAGTGAAAATCTGCACGAGGGCTTCTGCGACATGCTTGGCATCTGCGCATGTTAGCGGGATAGCTTCTGCCCATAAAGTGCATGTATCGACTAAGGTCAGGATAAACCTGTTCCTTCTTTTAGTCCTTTCGAAAGGCCCTAAAATGTCGATCACAACCCGTTCGAATGGTGTTCCCATTATTGGCATTTCACCCATGTGGACTGGGGGGGTCCGTTGCTTGGGTGGTACACGTTGGCACTGGGCACAGGATTTGACATATCTGATAATATCAGTATTCACTCCTGGCCACCAATAATGAGTGGTTATACGTTGGTTTGTGGCGTTCTGTCCCATATGTCCGCTAAAGGGAAGAGAGTGCCCCATTTCTAGGATTTGGCTTCTGTACTGTTTCGGTACTAGGAGCTGGTTGTAACCTTGGTCAGGCTTGCCCGTTCTCCGATAAAGTACGCCATCCTCAGAAAAAATGTCCCCGTGCTGTTTGGGTTCCTTAGCCATGGGCAGTTTCCTAAAGCAGGGTGCCAAAGTAGGGTCCTTGTATTGCGCTTCTTTAAGTTCCATAGGTAACAAATTTGGCGCAGGCTCCCGTTCCTTCTTGGTTTGCCCTCTTGTAGTTACTGCTGCCACAATCGGCTCTTCCGGTTTCCCAATACACACGTATCTCCCGCCAAGTATGACTGGGTAGATGGGATCATCCATAACAGCCGCTTTGATCACACCTCTGACAAAGTCAGAGTGTATCTCCACCAATGCGATGGGAAGCGCTGTAGGTGCATCACTCTTACGAACTCCACAAAGTTTGACGGTCTCTCCTGTCTCTTGACCGGGTTTAACCAGGTTTCTGGCAACAATGCAATCGTAAGAAAGCCCCGTGTCAAATAAGCAAGAAGTTTGAGAACCGTTCAAAGTAACAGTACCTCGCGTTGAGGGTCTATCCCCAACAGGTTGGGAATCACTGTCAATAATTCCGCCTTGCGAGACTGTCAATAAGCATCCGATGCGTTTCGGCTCGGTGTGCTCGGTCTGATCATATGTCCCGTGCTCAGGGGTTCTCCCTTTGCCACCTTGTCCTTTCTGGCTACGCTGCCATGTAGGGCGGTCGGGTTGATCAGACTGTTTGGGGTGGTTGGGGTACTTGTTCTTGTAGAACTTGGATTTTTCAGGAGGGGGGTTTTGAGGTCCAGTTTCTCTGTGGTTGTTTTGGTTAGAGCCTGAGAAGATTGCTCTAGGTTATGTTTTCGAAAATGCTCCTCTGTCGGTTTCCGCTTTGTGGCCGGTAGTTCAGCCAGCGCATTGTGATAACGCTCAGACTTTTCCAAAATGTCTTCAAGTTTTTTTTTCTGCCCCCTGCTCAGCGAGAAATCTCCGGGTATCAGCAGACAAAGTGTTCTTTATTTGTTCAGTTAGAACAAGTTCCTCAAGACCTTCATAGGTAGAGGGGAGCTGCGAAAGCTCAAGGCACTTTGTTAGATATCCCTTAAGACGAGATGAGAACTGGTGAAAAGTTTCAGAATTCTCTTTCCGGCTGTTGCGAAACAGTTGCAAAAACTTGCGAGCGTTCATTTCAAAGCGCTCCAGTAACGCTTTCTTCAACACATCGTAGTCGTCTTGTTGGCTACTTTCCAGCTTAGAATAAACATCATAAGCAGAACCTTTTAGGGCCTGGGAAAGTTTCATATTCCAACGCGACCTCTCTAACCCGTACAGAGTTGCAATTTTCTCAAATTTTTCTAACCATGTGTCAATCTTCTCATTTGGACAAGGAAAAGATTCAAGAGTGAAAGACATAGCATTTAGTTGAAGAGATTGAGTGTTAGCAGGGTCAGTTAAGGAAGAATGAGGAGAAGACTCTCCATTGCTGGAGGTAGAGGCAGCCCCACGGCTCTGAAGTTCTAGAGCTTTAAGAGCCAACTCATGTTGTCTCTCCTTCTCTCTCTTTCCTCTCTCTCCTCCCTCTCCTTCTCATGCTGTCTCTCCTCCCTCTCCTTCTCATGCTGTCTCTCCTCCCTCTCCTTCTCATGCTGTCTCTCCTTCTCTTTTTCTCTCTCCCTGCGGATTTCCATTTCCTCGTCCATCTTCTTCTGCTCTTTAGCTTCAGCTGCTTTCCTCTCCGCATCGTATCTCTCAAGTTCGTCTCTGACAAAAGCTTTCGCTTCTTCTCCTTCCAGTCCCTCCTCTCTCGCTTCGTCCCTGAGAAGTTGTCTAAGCTTTGCCCTCTCGGCCATATTAGGTCAGTGACTGAGACTAGTGGAGAAAGAAAATAGGAAAAAGGATACACTGGTTCCTACCACTTACGAGAAAAAAATTACCAAAAATCAAAAGATGATATATTTAACCCTGGGATACCTCCTCCAAATAAAAATCTAACTATCGCTGCTATTATCGGCAATAAAGCACTTAATGCAAAACACGACTACGCCAACTAAATGGTAGTTAAGATTACACTGAAAAATAAGTTGCTACAGTGGAAAAGCAAAAGAATATTGCAAAAATTAAAGAGAAAAATAATCCCTTAATTTTTTAAAAATCCACTATAAGTTCGCCCCTGAAGTCAGATCGGGTAAGGGAGGGAATTAATCTGGACAAAAAGTCCGAAACACACTCCTTAACTTAGTTCAAACGCCGTTCTGCCTCAGTACCCAGTGAATGTTATACACTCACCACTTTACCAGCATTTAGTATTACAATCAGCAGTTAACATATATCCCGACAAAATCAACCTGTAACCAAAATGTATATTATTCAAAGATGCTGTGGAAAAAAAAACTTATTAGTTTGTGTGGTCAGCACGCCCGTAAACAGATCGCTAGTCTAGGGGGTAATTATTTTTAAAAAAGATACACAACTCACAAGACATCACACTCTTACTCTATTACAGAATAAGAATCTTAAATACAAAATCCAGATAGACGAGTCCACGTTTGTCGTACTCGTCTTCCTATTCTAAGTTCAAAGACCGGAAACGAGCCCTCATTTGTCGTAGATTTCCGATAGGAGAATTAAGACTAGGTTTGGTCCCTTCTGAATAGGTTTGAATAGGTGATAGACTCAGTGAGAGTTAGTGAAAGGTAATAGAATTTCCACACACGTGAGATGATAGGTTTTGATATAGTGGCTGTCTCTGAAAGCGAAAAGAATTCTTCTCTCTCTCACCTATCTTCTACAACAGTTGTTACAGCGTCAGACAGACTACACCAATATACATATTACGTATATTTCTATCACTCACAGGCACGCACATACACGTGACGACAGGTAAACACACAGACGTGGGAAAACTATAACAATGATATATATATTATCTAGAACGAGCTGACCAAACACGATTATTAAGTTCAAGAGCGATTTTATTATCAGGAAAAATCGGCTCACAACATCAAAGAAAGTACATCAAGGAAAATACATATACACATAGTCATAAAAAACTTCAAGGAAATGTTGCAAGGATGATAGCCCCGTTATGGTGTTAACTCTAGGTTTAGCCCGGCCCCGTTAAGAGAACAGATGATGGCGCCCGAGTCACAGATACATAGGGTTTGAGTCTAAGAGTTTTTCTTTGTTTTATCTCGTAATTATATGCACAGAGTTTGAAAAAAATCTGATTTAACCTAAGACAAAAACACAAGAACTCTAGCCTTAGCAACAAATTTTGCAGATTGGAAAAAAAAAATTAGGACAGCAACAGGGTGTCAAAGATATAATAGTGAAAATATCACTCAGACCAGCGTACACTCATTCATTCCGCCATGGCTTCTCATACTTGTACTCACGACTTTGCTTGCTGCCTCTTGGAACACATTGATTTTAGATTTTCACACAGACTCAAAAAAATGCAGTCTTCTGCCAAGAAGTCCCCAGTTCCAAAAGACGTATTTAACTTGGAGTCTCCGGGAACGACTACTTGGGTATGCAAATTTGTTCAAATGTCTGATTAAGTCACCTAACAATTATTCCAGGCGCGGGAGTTAGCAGAGCACAGTGTCAATAGCGTAGGTTTCTAAAAAATGATGAATGTCAGGTCGGTGCCTTCCCTCAGTATAGGATTCACTTTAGTCACACCACAGATTTGTCCACAAGATATAATCTAGTCGGGAAATGATTGTTAATATTCACGCCACCAGCCAGCAAATTATATAGAGTTTCTAGAAGAAATTAAGTGCTGGCTCCAAGGTCCAGTATTTATCATTACAGTCTTTGAAAACCCGTTATAGGGATATTAGTATTTCTGTCTAACTTGCACCGTCAGATCAGTGTTACTTGAGAAAACCCACGTGGTTCAAAATAAGGACTGTCTATTTCTTCACAAGTATGGAAACTACTACTAGGTGCTGGTAAAGTTAGGGTCACCCCAAAACTTTCACTGTGTGGAGGAAAAATAACACATATAATATAATAAACAGAATCTGTACTGGTTAAAACTTACATTTAAACTTGCAAGCAGAGAGCTTTGCTTATCATTTAAACTTCCCGTGACGTAAGTTATATTTAAAAATCAGCAATCCTCATAAATTAAGAACACGTGCGTATTCCGTCACCATTCATGAGGCTGGATTCTAGAGTTTATACGTTAGTTTAGAAAAATACACTCGACTGAGTATTAGCAGTTAAATTAAATTTATAAATAGCTACAATTGCCGTTATAAGCTAGAAATTTTAATTTTATTCTGCTTTCCACTGAATGCTTCCCTAGAAAATATAATAGCCTACCACTTTATTTCTCTTCTGCGCTAAAGAAATAGATTAAAATGAATTAAGCGATTTAACACTTTAACACTCACAAAATCTATATATCTATCATATTAATTACCTCAACCACAGAATTACAGGTAGTCGCACAACTTAAGAATAAAAATGCTGAAAATATTTCTGGAAGTCTAGAAGTTCGACAAATTGCCGAAACAAACTGAGATCTTCGCTAACAGCTATTCTGTTTTCGAGCGACCTATCTACTGTGGAGTCTATGAGCGAGAATGAAATTAAAGTTTCAAACTTGGCCAATATCTTAAAATCAGACAAAGGGCCCAAACTTACTTCGCCAAGCGAAATTATCTCCCCTACTCCCAACATTTACGTCCGCTTAACGCGTGTCGTAACTGTCACCTACTGACCACGATGTACGCGTGTCAGTTTCAAATCCCAGACAGCCTGACTCCATTTCAGGGCAGTTTTCACACTACAGCTGACCATGGCCCAAGTGAGCGCCGTGTCAGTTTGGGATTTTCCAGACAAATGTCTGGATACTGACCGGTGCAGATGTAAAGTATCACACCTCACCGGGACTAATGCCGAGAAGAAACTCGCGCGCTCGGTGAGAATGTAGACGATTTGCTACGTCCTATGTTCAGCGAACCGACTTATCACGCCTTCTGACGCCCTGCAGCCCTGACATCTACGTAATATCGTCCTAGCGCGATTCTCAGTTTTAGAGAAAGGAAAACAGGTAAAGTTTGCGAATTATATGAAAATAATATTCGCAAAACGAATGGATGAAAAATATACGGGAAAAATGAAATACAGAGATAATAAAAGAGAGAATTTGGGTGAACGAATAGGAAGAAAATGTAGGAAATTAAATGAATATAAACCCTACGTGACACCCTGCTTATCACTGGGTCCATTGTGAAATCTTTCTGCATGCAGTCAACCAAGTCAAAGCCATAGAATTACCTGGGGCTAAAGTAACTTCTCCAAGCTTAGTGTGCAATCCTGGGTTCTCAACAAGTTTCACCACAGAAGGAATCCTTGGAAGTGTGTGGATGATTTCAAGAGTTAATGCCTCACAGACATAGGTTCACTTCCGCGTACATATATTGTAGCATTGTGCATAGCTGGTGGTCATATAAGGATGACTCCAGATATGCTTCCATGCATAATATAAATGTAAAAAGCGCTTCATCAAAGCTAACATGTCAGAGAATTCGCATGCGTTTCATTGGTTGTATAATTATTCTCAAGTAGCAGTTTTGTATGTATTTAAGCCAAGGTTGTTGTATTATTATTTTTCAAATTTTCTATGATTTCAGCATTTGAGGAAAGTGATCAATTGTTTGGTGTCATTGCAAAAGGCCGTGACAAACTGCGGCGTCGTCTCACTGCTGCCAATTTAACAACCACTATTCAAAGCTTGCATGAAGGCTTTAAGAAACATCTTTCAGAGATCCATGTGCAAAGGATGACTCCATGTTCGTGAATATTGTGGTGAAGTGGGATAGTTATAAATACAGAGGGGATGTATGAGGTCCTGGAGATCAGCTGTGAAGGTATGTATATATCTAATAAGAGTAGTGTATTATATATAACCTTACTTGCTGCCACATATGTATACCTCAGTCAGAATTATTCTGGAATAGTGTGATGACTACGTTATATGTCTAGGGTATGTGTATGATGAAGTGTAAGTCAAAACAACAACAGACAGATAAACAATTTAATTTATTCCACTACACTTGACAACACTGTGACACTCACATACATAAAACACTCTACGAGGATATCTTAAAGGAGTCACTGATAACTTTTCAAATAACAATATGTATTCATTGCTGTCATGAATGTATATGTGTCCTGATTCAAGTACAAAGGGAACCAGGAATCACAATCAATTTTAATTACAAGTTATATGTACAGAATTTATCAATATGAATATTGTAGTGACATATATTATTAAAAGTATCCTATGTGTGTCAGTTGTGTAGTAGTAATATGAGGTAATACTGGTTTTGTTTTGTTCAAGCTCTGTTGGTATTTGTCATCATGACTTCAATAGTTTGTCTTTATTGGAACTAGTATTGGAGATGTTCTCAGTTCCTGATATTAAAACAATTAAATTCCCCCCTTAATTGTATTTTACACTGTCATTTTAAGATGGGGGTACATAATGTTGAGCTCCATGGCCACACTCTCTTATCTTGCGTGATGACTGCAGAAAAAGGCTCCTCTGTTCGATCACTTCAATGAGCTCTGGAGCCACCCCACTGGTTGCTATATGGACCAAGGAGTATGCTGTCCACCTCTGGCTTCAGCAAAGCTCTGACCAGGTGCTGCTCAATAACGTTAAGACCACAGTCCCTGAAAACAAGAAGGATGTACCTTCTACGTCATAACTAATTTATACTCTCTTTCTACACTGAGCACAATACATCACAAACATTGAGTTCAGAGCGTTAGGCCAACTGTCAGCTTCATCTGAAATATTTTATACCAGTATTTCCCTCCCTAATGGTTACTACGCCTCTGCAATTCCAGCATTATTTCTGTCTAATCAATAATCTAGGTGTCAGTGTACTGTTTGGCCATTCCATGCCGTTCAAGCTTACCACAATTCATAGAATAATAAACAGTTTCGTTGACTGGCAATGAATATAGCACAACTCCGATCTGCCGATGTTCCAGGCTTTATTTTATATAAAATATACACTGGTGCTCAACGTACTGCTTCTTAGTAGGTTTATTACAAGATGTGGCAATGAACAGACGCTCTGAATCAAGTATATTCGCAGCTCTACCCAATGAAACCACGTCTCCACATCTTTTCAAAAAAGTACCCCTTCTATTCGTTTCCCATAACAACGCAATATAGTATTTATAGCCCGACCAATCGTGTTTAGTCTTATATTTGTTGCGCTCCAATCAATTAGGAGTTAACATGGTAGGCTATTTCCGTAACGTAAGGTTTTTTCAAACACGTTATAAAAAAATTTTATGAGCAGAAATGATTTCATGCTGTCAGGCATCCCCACTATTTTATTTTGGTTATAATTTATTAATTCCTAGACTATTTGCGTAACGTTTTACATATTCTTTGTCAGCAAGCCCTAAGGAACTCAAATATACAAATTTAAAAGAGCTAAGTGGCTGCGTTCAAAATATGCAATTTCTTCTACCTCCTGTTTCGAAGATGTGCTGTCTGGGTACTGTAATGTTTTCAAACGTAAACCCATCTAATGTTATCTTTTCTAATAAGCGTTTTTCAGGATTTTAAAACCTAACTCTGGGAAGGTTAGTGTTTTTATCACTGTCCGTCCGAAAAAAAGTTAGTGCATGTGGCCTTACACGCGTGATAGTAGTAATTGTGTATCGCGCGACGCGTGTTGGGGTGGCATTAATAGCGAGACACGTGTTTAGTGTTGCATGCGTTCCTGATTTTCAGCCCTCCCTTCTTTCTATTTGAGTCCATCTGTTCGTTCGTTTTGGTAACGTAGTATAATTAATGTTAGGATTAATTTAGGTCATTACGCAGTGTGCCTCTCAATGTTTTTCTTAGAAATGCAATACCCGTTTTAATGTGTTGTGGAAACGCTTGTATTTATGCAGTGGCTTATAGTTAACGTGGAAACGTTACAATTTGCAGACGAAGCATAAAACAAAGGGGGATTTCGAGTACATTCTTTGTGACAGCACTGTTATTTTACCATTGCTCTTTTCTTTATTAGAATTTATTTGTTAGGCTTTATATTTACCTGATAATTTATATATGTGGATTAGAATATTTCACGACAAATATCAATTAAGCTGGATAGTGAAGGTATAATTTCAAAAGAAATAATTAAAAAGTAGCAAATTAACTTGACCACGCAGTTTAAACTATAAACTAACATCAGCAGATTCAATAAACTGAAGAGTATTTTACACAACAATTCTTTGTCAATGGAAGTAAGAAAGACAGTTTTTCAGTGTAATATAGAAGCAATCTGGACATAAGATGTGAGTCGTGGACAATGAGTAATCATGTAGGAAAACACCAGAGCCCACCGAGATATGGTTTTACAGAAGAATGTTACAAATTCCACGACAGCCAAAAAGAGTAGCGAGGATGTCCTGAAAGAGGCCAATGCGCAAAGGTAACTTATTTCACAAATTAAAAAGAAGCTATTGACTTTATTTGGACATGGTATGACAAGAGGAAAACTGGAATACATCGTAACAACGGGTAAGATTGAGGGAAAAAGAGATAGGGAAAGACATAGAGAGCAGATACTGGACAATTTGACATCATTGCGTGGAAATAAGTCAACAACAGAATTGTATATTTGCCTGTTGCCCAGGTGTCGCGGGGAGATATATTTGAAGGTGAATTTGGAAGGCACAGGCTTCAAGATTGAGTGCAAAATGGTAGTGAAATGCAGAAAGAGTAGGATAGACAGAATCAATTATGGTGATTCTCTTTGTGTGGCATTCAACAACCAAGATCACAGGCTTCTAAGAGACCTCAATCTTAGTTTTCACCTCGGTTCTTGTTTTGGTTGAAGGCACGCCTTCTCTATATTTCTTGATTGTGCAAATAAAGACAGGCTACATGACACAAGAAAACTTGGGAAAACTGCTTGTCTGGTATCAATCTTTTGTCTCTATTTATAACTTTCTAAATCGTATTGTACTATCTAAAAAAGCTGTCAGTTGCAACAGGACAATTCTCAAGTAACTTCAGAGCAGAGGCAGAGGCCTTGAAAGCTGCAGCAGAGGTTATAATGACAAAGGTGTTGTTGTTCGTCCATCGCGGGTGATGAAGACCACTCTGTTCATCCCATTATTTAGGAATATGTTAGGTTAGTATATGGGTACGAAGGTGACTGATGAGCCCGATGAGGGCCTGGAAAGATCTCGGACAGTGTGGGCAGGGAATGTTTGCTTCATGTGAAGGTTTTATTACACGGTCCTTTCTAGCTTGTCTTCGCTGTTCCGCTGCTGCTCTTCTGGATGATTCGCATGCCGCTGCACCTTTACGAAGAGATGTGCGCCAAGCAGTTCGGTCTTGCGCAGCAGCTTCCCATGTGTCAGGGTTTATGTCAAAGGTTTTCAATGACGTCTTTAACGTGTCTTTGAAGCGCTTCTTTTGGCCACCATGGGAGCGTTTACCCTTCTGTATCTCACCATAAAAGAGTATCTTTGGCAGTCGATGGTCTGGCATGCGGACTACATGACCTGCCCAGCGAATCTGTGACTGCATCAGAATAGTATCAATACTAGGAATACCAGCTCTGTCAAGAACGGCGGTATCCTGGATCTTGTCTTGCCATTTGATGTTCATTATCTTCCTGAGACAGACTGTATGGAAGTGGTTTAGCTTCTTTACGTGACGCCTGTATACAGTCCATGTTTCACTTGCATAAAGCAGCACTGGAAGCACCGCAGCTCTGTACACCTTCAGCTTTGTCTGTAGACTAATGCCACTTCGATGCCAAACGTTGGTGTATAATCTGCCAAATGTGCTGCTGGCTTTGGAGATCCTGGTGTTCACCTCATCATCAATGACAATGTTCTGGGATAGTGTGCTACCAAGGTATGTGAATCTGTTCACAACATTCAGTTTCTCACCATTAACCTTGATGATTGGCTCAGTATAAACTGTGCCAGGAGCTGGTTGGTACATGATTTCTGTTTTCTTCGTGTTGATGGTAAGCCCAAAGTTGGCGCAGGCTTCGGAGAATCTATCCACACTATGCTGCAGATCAGCCTCTGAGCCAGCATTGGGGGCACAATCATCAGCAAACAGAAGATCTCTGATGGTGTGTGATTTGACCTTGCTTTTTGCTTGAAGCCTCCTAAGGTTAAACAATTTTCCATCAATACGATAACTAATGTCGATTCCTGTGTCCCCATCTCTAAAGGCATCAGTCAGCATAGCAGAAAACATGATACTGAACAGAGTCGGTGCAAGTACGGACCCTTGTTTAACTCCATTTGAGACGGGGAAAGGCTCTGATAGCTCACCGTTTTCCTGAACTCTAGCCTGCATTCCATCATGCAGTTGCTGCACTATTGTGATAAATTTCTTTGGGCAGCCATATTTTGCCATGATCTTCCATAGACCCTCTCTACTGACCGTGTCGAACGCCTTTGTCAAGTCGATGAACGCTGTGTACAGGTCACAGTGCTGTTCTTGGCATTTTTCTTGTAGCTGTCTTGCAGCGCACACCATATCTGTGGTTCCACGTTCTTTCCGGAATCCACACTGACTTTCAGGTAAAAGACCTTTGTCAAGATGAGCCGTAAGGCGATTCAAAAGGATTCTGGCGAATATCTTCCCAGCGATTGATAAAAGAGAGATGCCTCGATGATTGTTACAGTCTTGGTGATCACCTTTACGTTTATATAAATGTATAATTGACGCATCTTTGAGATCGTGTGGGATGGTTTCACTCTGCCACATTTGCTGGAAGATCATGTGAAGTTTCTCTATCAGAACTGCACCGCCATCTTTATAAACCTCAACAGGAATTGAATCGGAGCCGCGGGCCTTTCCATTAGACAGTTGACGAATCGCTTTCTTAGTTTCCTCCAGAGTTGGTACATCATCTAATGCTTCATTTATAGGAATTTGGGGCAGGCGGATGATGGCTTCGTCGTTAATAGATGATGGCTGGTTCAGAATATTATTAAAATGTTCAGCCCTGCGGTGGAGCATTTTTTCCTTGTCTGTAATTAGTGTTTTTCCATCTGCATTAAGGAGGGGAAATGATCCTGGTGATGTTGGACCATAGACCGCTTTGAGTGCAAGGTAAAAATTTTTCAAGTCATGGCTGTCAGCAAAGCCTTGGAGCTCATCTGCTTTATTACTCAGCCATGAATCCCGCATCTGGCGTAGTTTATGTTGGACGATTCTACACATGTTGTTGAAAGCGTCTTTCTTGGATGTAGATTTTGGATCATTTAAATATGCTTTATGGAGATGGTGTTTCTCAGCCAACATCTGCTTTATATCATCTGAGTTCTCATCAAACGAGTCATTTTGTTTCTTGATGGAAGGACCCAGGACCTCTGTAGCAGTGTTGTAGATCTGCTCACTTAGGGCTGCCCAATTTGTTTCCACACTTTGGCCGTCTAGCGAGATAGATTTGAGACGGTCTTCTAAGGTGTCAGTAAATGACTGTTTGATTTTTGTCTTCTTTAGTTTGGTGACATCCAGCCTCTTTTGAGTTTTCTTCCCCTGAGGGCGCCTGGCTGGTTGGATACGAATTTTAAGTTTAGATACAATGAGGCAATGATCAGTCCAACATTCGGCACCACACATGGATTTGGTCACCCGGACATCTTGCCTGTCCTTCTTCCTAACAATTACAGTCAATTAAGTGCCAATGCTTTGAGCGAGGGTGCATCCAGGAGGTCCTGTTGCAGGTAGGAAGTCGAAAAATGGCGTTGGTGACAAGGAGGTCATGTTGTGCGCAAGTCTGGAGGAGAAGAAGTCCATTGCTGTTACAGCGACCCACGCCGTACCTTCCAATAGTGCCATTCCAGGAGATGTTATCTCAGCCTACTCTTGCATTAAAGTCACCAAGAATGATGAGCTTATCTGCTTTAGGAACTGATGCAATGACTGCTTGTAGTTCTTCGTAAAACTTATCCTTGACGTCATCCTGGTTTGTCATAGTTGGTGCATACGCGCTAATGATGGTGGCATGTTTCCTTCCATAGAACAGAGGGATCTTTCTTATATGTCGACCGCCGAAGTAGGGTACCCACCAACCGCGGTAAGCTGGTTAGGTAATGGTGAAGCAGGCAATGTTTAGGGCACCTTTTCTAGCCCCTTCCTCATGCCATGGAGGTGAGCAGTGCTTTCCTAAAGAGGGCTGCTCAGACACTCAGGGGGCTGCCGAATTCCACTGCTGTTTATTCGATTCAGTGGAAGACGACCATATGGCCTGAGCCGCCTGTGTGAGGTCTGACTAGACTGCCGCGTACCCACGTAGGCCTATCGCCGCTCGGCCAAGGTTTTTTGAGCGGGATGGATGAATGGATGATATTCCGAAAGAGTGACTTGCGCGGTGTTTGGATTAAAGGGACCAAGAGTTGCGCATTCGTCGACCTCACTTTTCTGGGTCCATCTCAATCAGTGGCAAGACAAGTCAAGACTGACTGGAGATGAAGCAGTGCAGTTTCCCCAGGTGCTTCTCTACGTGCGTCGGGATGACGACAGAATTCGCTTGTGATCGTTCTGAGGATTCATTTGAACCAACAGGTTTAATACCGACCTTTATGCATTATTACAGCTTTTTCATGGGTAGGCAGAACATGTAAAGGATTACCTAGGTTTGAACAGCAGCTCACTGATCCGCCAGCCGTTGTTCCGGGGGTGGCCGCTGTTTCAGAACTTATATATTTGTGCTCGAGGTAGCCATCCAAGACTGTTAGTCTTATATTGTCCAGAAATCCAGTGACGAAGATATATTGTGGGAGCCGCAGATTGGCGGAACTTCTATCTACAATAAGTATTACTGCAGGGTTGATGATAACCTATTTAACAGAAGTACACGGCCGACGTCAGAACGAGGCCTGTGCTTTCGGCTATTATACTACAGCCTGATATGTGCAATTGGCGGGGAGTGCCAAGTTGCACCTGTGTGTCAAGTAACTAAGGCATCTGACGCGTTTAGTCAGAGACGCCAAGGGCGACGCTACGAACTGTCATTATTGAAGAACTTTGCTATTGACCATGCACGTCTATTCTGATGTTTACCTTTTTGAATGCCAAATGTATACCTATCGATGTCAGGTCAGCATGACCTTGTTACACTGACTGTTCCTGTTGATATTATGTGTGTTCCCGTCAATAAATGTCTTGAAACATGCCTGCAGTGTCAAAGCATCCTTGATTACTGCATGTGAGAGTATGGGTTGCAGGATCTACATCTATACGAGCCTAAACACATTCGCGTCTTCATTCGCACCCACACTCAATTCATCATACGCTCGCACTACACATCTAACAACATGTATACTGTCTTGGGCCAGTGATCACCTCAACAAGAGAAAAAAAGACAGTTACATTTCTGGTGGACCAGTTACGTGGGCTCTTATGATACATTTCTTGTCGCCAATGTGGCCTAGAAACTTACATTTCGGATGGACCAGATCTGTGGGTTTAAAAAGAACAGAGCGAGCATTTGACATTATTGTTGACATTTATGGATCCAGAAATTTACATTCCTGGTTGGCTGTTACATGTATGATGTCTCCAGTTTTGTCGAGAAAGTTACAAGAAGGACAAGTACACATTACACTTCTGATCTGTGGGTCTAAGCTACACACGGGACAGCCGTAACACACAATGCTAATTCTACACTTGCAAGTTTTGGCTACAACAGGACAGATATAGGTCATCAACGGTTGACACAAATAAACAGTACGAGCATTTATATTATAATGCTACATAAAGCATAACAAGACAAGTACTGAAGTGAACTACTAGGCATTTGCTACGTGGACCATAACTGCATAGAAGGCGGGTTCCTATTGTAAACAGTACTGCGGGTTGTTACACGTTTCATTCAACAACAGACTTTTCTAGGTCAGAGCATTCAAGCTACATTGTTGGAGGTCAAGTGTCTGTAAACAGTACGTGAAATAGTAAACATTCAATGTGCAAGCCCTAATTTGAGAAGGTCATAGTAACTTTGGTTCGTGAATACTTTATGTTACAGTGGATTTGACGTTCAGTGCGCGTTTGACATTTCGTTTCTGTGTTCGCAAGGAGCAAGAAATTTATTTTAGTTTCAGCTGTGACTGAACTTGTTCTGCAACACATTGAAATTGATTGCTATATGTTTATGTCACTTCTACTGTTTTTGGTGTATTTTTCTGCGGGTTTTTCGGTTGGTGGGTCTTACGGTAAATATGCCACTTGATCGAGGCTTACTGTAAGCGTTCTGTAGGTGCAAATTTTCTTAATTTGGAAATTTGCTAGTGACAATTGGTCGCTATTGATGTTAGCTGTGATGTAATTGTACTTAACGTTGTTTTTGTAATATTTTGTCTGTTTTTTCAGTTTTGATTGTCGATTTGTTTTGTTTGTATTCTGTAGGTCTCTCCTTTCTTGTGTATTTCTCTACACATTTTTGGTTAAAACAGTGTTGCCATTTGTATTGTTTTGTATCTTTGTCTTTGTATTTTTTTTTGGTTGTACTACATTACTGTCATGCACAGTCTACATACACATACTTGGTCATGTTTTGATATTATTGATAAGGTAGACTCTTCATATAGAGTTTGTTAAATAATATTATATAAGATATTTATACAAGTTCTTTGATAAAAGACTTGTTATCTACAAAGATTGAGACAAGGTGAAATACATGTTCAAGTTCTTTATAAAAAAGACTTGTGCCCATAGTGAGTGGGATATAAGGGAATTTTTTTTCCACAGGTACTCAGGTGATTTTTTGGGTACATTATAAACAAGACTAAGAGTGTGAAAGAAAGTGAAGTGAGTATACAAGTCTAGCATTTCAGACTTGTCTCCCATTGAAGTGGGATAAGGTAATTTATTTAATTTTTTTTTTTCAAGTTACTGATCTCAGTAGACAAGATGTCTACATTGGACTACTTTATTACACAAGGGAGAGCCCTTGATAAGACTGGTCAACAGTTAGAACAATGGGTTGTTGCTCAGTATGACAAAGCATTAGCTGCAGAAGAGAAAAGAGCTCAGGCTGAAGAGAAAAGATTAGAAAGAGAAGCTGCGGCGGAACAAAAAAGGCTAGACAGAGAAGCTAATATTGCTGCTGAACAAAAGAAATTGCAGATGCAGGTGGAGGAAAGGAGATTTGAAGCTGAACAAAAGAGATTAGACAAAGAAGCGGAACAAAAGAGATTAGACAAAGAAGCGGAACAGAAGAGAGATAGACAAAGAAGCTGCTGCAGAGGAGAGGAAAGCTCAAGCTGCTGCAGAGGAAGAGGGAAAGCTGAGGCTGAAATCAGAAAAATGGAACATGAGGAAAGAAAACAGAAGATGGAACTTGATGAAAAACTCGCAACTTTGGAGTTAGAGAAATTGAAATTGGCGAGTACGGGTGCTCAGCAAACAACTTCGAGTACGACAAGGGAGTTTGTTAGTAGGATTAAATTGCCTCATTTCAATCCTTTAAAGGATGACGTAGCAGATTATCTAGATAGATTCCAATTTTTGTGCGATACGCATAACATAAAAAAGGAAAAATATGTTGAACAACTGATGCCATTTTTACAGGTGACACAGTGACTACTCTTATGACAATAGACGAACATGAGAGGACTAATTATGATGTTGTCAGGGCAGCATTACTAAAAAAATATCAACTAAAACAAGAAGACTATCGTCTTCGTTTTAGGACAATGTTGCCAGAAAATGGAGTAGATTTCTCTGATTTTGTTACAAAGATACGTCGTACATTTACACGATGGGTTGAGTTGTCTCAGATTGAGAAAACATATGAAGGTCTAATGGACTTATTATTGCGAGATAAGGTTTTGTCATCTGTTAATGATTCTTTTCTTGCATTCCTTCATGAGCGTAAGCCTAAAAACTTAAAAGAAATGGAGGAATACTGTTGTCAGTATGCCACAGCACATCCCCATGCTACAGTTAGCAATTCTAAAGTGAAAGAAGGGTTGCCAGCTGCTTCGGCAACACCATATGGCCCTAATTTCAAAAAAAAATTTCAGGGTGCTCAACAAAATTGGAATAGGGGAAGTAATCAAAATTACACTCAGAAGCGGAGTAATCCAACACATGATGGTTCTTCGTCTATGCAGTGGAGACAAGATGGTAGTTCTCGTAATTTTAGTGGTAATAATTTGAGACACTTTCGCAAAGGCTATCCAAATAATAATTATTCAAATTTTCGAGGTAATCATTCTCGACGTCAAGATTATGACGATGGTGAATTTAGAAACCGGGATTCAAACCGGAATGATGATTACAATAGGCAATATGATAACAATTACAGGGGAAATGATAGTCGAAATAATTACAGGGGAAATGATAGTCGAAATAATTACAGGGGGAAATGATAATCGAGGTAGACCTAGGTTTAACAAGAAAAGACCTTACCAACAGGCAAACTCTGCGCAACAAGAGTTTGATGGAGCCTGTAATACAGTAAATGATAGTGGTAACTCTAGGGCTATCACTGGTTGTGCTTTCGATTTTGGGAGAGCAACTGAATGCCCCCAATGCTTAACATTGTTTGACTCATCAACTGTATCTACGCTAAGTTGTGGTCACCCTCTTCCTGCTCTACCTGCTACAGTTGCGCATGATGGGAGAGGATCTCTCATCTTAGATAAATGTCTAATAAATGATAGGCTAGTCTCAGTACTTTTCGATTCGGGATGTACTACCGTCGGGGTTAAGGAGTCTCTGATAGATCCTTGCTGTGCCACTGGAAAAACAATCAAATGTGTTACATTTGGTGGTACTATGGAAAGTTATCCTACTGCTATTATTAGGATTGACACTCCTTTCTTCACAGGAGATGTCCATGCATGTCTTCTTCCTAATCCTATTGCGGATCTTATAATCGGTCGTATTCATGGGGTTAAGGAATGCACCCCGCAACAAATTGCTAGTTGGGAAGAAAGAAACATTCAAACGGTCAATGCAGTGGTGACAAGAGCTCAAGCTCTTAATCCCCCAACTTCATCTGATAATAGTAATGAAGTTGATAGCCAAGACGAGCACTTGGTGATTTCCCATGACTCGTTTGTTAAACGTCAAGAAGAGGATCCTTCTTTGAAGAAATACTTCCTTCTGGCAAAGAAAGGGGATCCCAATCAAAATACGAATCACAAATCGTATATTACTATGAAGAATGGTATATTGGTACGAATGGTACAACACTCGGACAAGTCTATGCATTCGCAAATTCTTGTGCCTAAGTGTATGAGAGCCTTAATTCTTCGGCATGCACACGATTCTCAGTGTGCTGGACACATGGGTTTTTCCAGAACTAAAACTAGAGTCCTTGCGTCATTCTTTTGGCCATTCGTGAATAAAGACATCCGAATTTATTGCCGATCTTGCAAAATTTGTCAAGAGGTCAAGTCTAGGGGTCCGAGACATGCTGCTCCTATTCAGGCTGCAGATATTCCGATTCGGCCGTTTCAGAAAATGGCTATAGACATCATTGGTCCGTTCAAAATTAAGTCAGCCAGAGGACACCAATTTATCCTCACTTGCGGGGACATGTGCACGCGTTGGCCAGAGGCTATTCCTCTGAAGAGCATATCAACTGTCGATATCGCTGATGCTCTTTGGCTCGTATTTTCTCGTCTGGGATTCCCCGGAGAAATACTGTCGGATCACGGCACTCAGTTAATTTCGGACGTTATGTCTCAGGTAATGGCTACGCTAGACATTAAAAGGTCTCTCAGTAGTATTTATCATCCAATGTCCAATGGATTGGTAGAACGTCTTAACAGGACACTAAAGAACTTACTTGGCAAGATAACGGAGGATCATCCTGAAGATTGGGACAGGTTTTACCTGCAGTCCTCTTTGCCTATAGAGAGGTTCCCAACGAGCATACAGGGTTTTCTCCTTTCGAACTTGTCTTTGGCGCGCAACCGCGCGGGCCGATGTCCTTGTTACACGATTTGATAACTTCCGATAATATTGACGATGATAAACAATCGTCATATGAATATGTTATAGCTCTTAGAGAAAAGATTATCGAATCGTGCAGGTTAGCAACTTCATCTTCCGAATTTGCGAAAGAAAAAGCTAGGCGATTTGCTAATAAGAAAAGACGCCTACGTCAACTTTGTCCTGGAGACAAAGCATATGTCTTACTGCCCTCAAGAGAGAATAGACTTCTCATTTCTTGGAAGGGTCCATACACTATAAAGACTCGAAAATTTTCTGATGTCGACTAATATTGTCGATGTGGATGAAGGCATAAACCTTCCATATAGATATATGCTAACAGGGAGG
>JAMPIV010023098.1:0-84743 GCA_024509875.1 Oreohelix idahoensis
CCCCCCCCCCCCCTCCCCCCACACCCCCCAACAACCACAACCCAACCCACCCACACACACCCCCACCCAAACACCACCCACCCCACCCCCACCCACCCCCCCCCCACCCCACCCCCCCCACCCAACCACCCAACCACCCCCACACCCCCCCAAACCAAAACAACCCCCCACCACCAACAAACCCCCCCAACCCCAACCCCCCCCCCCCCACCCAACCACACCACCTAACACAACCCCCCACCCCCACACCAACACCACCCCACACCACCACAACCAATAGAGATAGAGATATATAAAACATATAAAACCAACACAAAATTTCACTAATCCACCCAATAAAAACTTAACATCAAATTCATAAGAAGAATCAAATATAAGAAAAAATCCAATAAACAATATGATTCCCCCCCCCAATATACCCCCCCCCCCCCCCACCCCCCCTCCCCCCCCACCCCCAACCCCACCCCCCCCCCCCCCCCCCCTCCCCCAATACCCCCCCCTCCCACACCAACCAACACCACCACAACCCCCCCCCCCCACACACGCCCCGCCCCCACATTAACACTACAACCTACGCTAAACACCACCATCCAGACACGAGGCTACCACTGCATCCAAGCTGCGGATCGCGGTTGGAACGGAGTGGACCTGCATTGGAAAGTTTACTCCGGAGTCCAATCTAACGTCGGAGACCCCTGTGCGATCGGAGCTCGACCGAACCCCCTGAGACGTTCGTTGCCCCACACGCCAACCCCCCACCAATTTAACCCCTAAATTGTGCGCGCGGCCATCACCAGGTGTCGGCAACGGCCGCAACGGCAAAAACAAAGCGCACTATACAAAGCAGGGGTCTCTCAGGGCTAAGAGGCGGCGCACTTGCACAAAATAAAAAACCGAATAACACCATATATTGTGTCTGTCGCTTTGTTTTGTGTAGTTGGAAAATAAAGTCCGTCGGGCTGGCGTCCTACGGTTTCTCTGTTTGTGTTGTTATTTTTTAAAAACTGAGCTTTGTTCTATTTCGCTGTGCTGCCGCTGCTGCCTGTCTTGCAAGGTCATTCCAGAACATGTCCGTTGGTTGGGCTAGCTCCCCGCCCGCCGCCCTCTCTTGTATTTTGTCTTCATTGGCACAGCTGTCTGTTACGGGTGCTAATTCCTTCTCTCCAACCTGCTATGACCATTATTCCAGCAAACTGTTACCCATCTGTATGAGACAGGTTACAGCATGTGCTTTTCACTTGTCCAGGACTCTAACTGAAAGACGACAGCTATTGCTGTTCTCCCCAACAACCACAAACTATCTATACAGTCCCACTCAACAGCGCAGAAACAACACAAATTCTTTTAGCGGGGCCATTTTTTTTTTTTTTTTTTTTTTTTTGCACGTTCGCTCCGCTAATACTCGAGGCGAAATACTCAGGTTATCATTTTATGTCTAACTGTAATTGATTTTAAGTGAGATCCCACATATCAGCATGAAACAACTCCCCTCCGCATTCCTATCACAGATTTAGTGTAGCCATTTCCCTCCTCCTGCCCACACCCCCCCCACCATCAGATGACACCCCCCCCCAGGGACGTGCTAGGCCCCTGTAAGTTGGGAGGTTCTCGCCAGGTCTCGAGTTACGCTTCGGGACAATGTCCAAATGTCTCTAACGGTCTTCGACGAAAAAAATCGCTCATAATACCAGTATTGCCCGGGTTTGAGCTTGTTACACCCATCGCCCAGAGCCTTACCCATGAACTCCAGTTCGTCGCCGTGCAACTTCACACCGCGAAAACACGGTGAACGTAAGTCGAGTGAGATTGACTAGGTCGCTCACCTACTAATTTAGTCTTGTGGGAACAGGGGAGGAGTGCGGGATTGAGGAGGCCGGACGGAGGGGGAAAAACAGGTACCACATAAACAAAAAAAGGGGGCGAAAACGAAAAGAAATAGGGATGTCTGATATAGTTTGTCTAAACAATGGTACATACAACATATAAGGTTAATTATACTGTCTGATATAGTTTGTCTAAACAATGGGTACATACAACACATATAAGGTTAATTAACTGTCTGATATAGTTTGTCTAAACAATGGTACATAAACATATAAGGTTAATTAACTGTCTGATTATAGTTTGTCTAAACAATGGTACATACAAACATATAAGGTTAATTAACTGTCTGATTTAGTTTGTCTAAAACAATGGTACATACAAACATATAAGGCTAATTAACTGTCTGACATAGTTTGTTTAGCCAACGGCACATACAACATATAAGGCTAATTAACTGTCTGATCATAGTTTGTCTAAAACAATGGTACATACAACATATAAGGCTAATTAACTGTCTGATATAGTTTGTCTAAACAATGGTACATACAACATATAAGATTTAAACTGGCTAATTATAAACACTGTCTGACAAACATTATAAGGCAAATTAACTGTCTGATATAGTTTGTCTAAATAATTGTACATACATACATATAAGGCTAATTAACTGGCTGATATAGTTTGTCTAAACAATGGTACATTACAACATATAAGGTTAATTAACTGGCTGATATTTTTGTCTAAAACAACTATAATGATGTTTTAGAACAGCTATATGTGGTGGGTTTTGATGTTAAGAAGATTGTGTGTAATATAGTTGTACTTGAGTGAGGTCAACTGTGAAGGTCCCTGAGGTAATCAATGGACAGCTGTGTTACAGAGAACCTTTCTTGATACCACCCTACGATCTCAATCTAAGTTATATGTTTGAACTAGTATGACTGCAGGCTACGTATAGTGTCTAGGGTAATGTAAGAGTGATGTTATAGGAGTTCAATACAAACACATACACATACAAATATTAAATGCTATTATGAACTTAACTAACACCAGGGGGTAAATTTTATAGTTTGGAATTTCTTTTTTCAAATTTATTTGTCCTGAACCTAAATTTGTTTTGGCCAGGACCACAACTCAAATTGAATCAAAAATATATATATATATATATTATATATATATATACAGATATAATATATTTACATAAATAGGACCATGTGTCCAAAGTACATTGTTACAATTAAAATCTTCAAATATTGTTTCTTAATCTATGATGACTACTGGTATTTGGAGACAGGTTGGGGATTTATCATCATCCCACGATTCTTCTGTTACACCTATGCTTGTTTATTTTAGTCATTGGATGAAACTGTATTTGTTATAAAGAAGATTTGTTCAATGTTTCTGATAAGTTGTCCCAGGCCAGATATTATGACTTATCTGGACCCAGGAATCACAGCAGTTGTCGTAGATTCGGCCACAAGCCACAGTTTCCTCTGGTCTTTCAAATGCTTGAGTATAGAATTAGTACTAGATACTTCTCACAATAGTGTTGACTTTCTCAATCAGGACATTCACTGACACCAGACAAGTGTCAGCATAACCCCTGCAAATGAAAGTTATGTTCCTGTCTTAACATCACTTCAATTCCACCCTATTTTACAAATAATAATACAATTTAACAAAAGAACCTGGTCAGTTCTTCTCTGACCAACCTTAATTCTCCACTATAATTTGATGGAACACTTTATACCAGTTTCTCTTCTTTTTCCTAATGATTGTTACGCCTCTGCCATTTGCACTGATCTTTTTCCATAAAATATGATGGGTTATATGATTCATGATGCCCCGTGCATGTTCCTTTGTATCTACCTCTCTCTGGTAGCTTATATATAATGGATACCTTATAGGCCCTGACAGAGGTTGCTGGGGACCTATGTACTTACTACTCATGATGGATTTTCATCTAACATTTTCTCACACTCACATTTATTTTAAATAAAAGATAATTAATAGTCTTCTTACCACAATTTTCAATGAAAAACACACAAGTTATACGTTGACTGGCAATAGAATTTATATGTTCTACAGCAATGCTGGCTCTCAACGCACCTTGCTATCAACTACAGTTTTTCAAAAATGTGCGTCAAAGCCTTATAAGTTTTAAAAGCAGCTTTGTAAGCTGGCCAATGATTTTTCATATCTCAATTATAAACAAAGTCTTTCACAATAAAATTCAGACTTTTCCTACGTTACTCGGTTAATATATTTTTAGTTTGAGGTCGGCCAATAATATTTTGCCTTCCTTCAAATTTCATCCAATCCAATTAACTGTACCTTCTTAGTCTCTATTTCCCCAAAGTTTTTTTCAAAAATATTCCATAAAAAAAATTAAGCAGGCATGACTTGTCCTGACAGTCTGTCTGATCCTCTATAGTATTATTGCCAATATCTGGTTATTTAGTAGACTATTTGTGTAACTAACAACATATTCTTGCTCAGGAAGTCCTAAGGCACATGAATATATATATTTTTATGGGGCTATGTATTGGTTCAGAATTCCATATTTTTTGTCTATGTTAGTTTTTTTTATTTCTAGAAAATCCAAACCTTTCATGTCTTTTTCAAGTACTTTCAAACTAATTACGAGAATCGTCCATAGTCCCGTTAGAATTTACGTCATTCGCAATAAGAGCTCCGCCGGTTTTCGTTACCCAATTGTCTGCATGTTCTAACTTTTACCTCGTATTTTGGAAAATTGCCCAAAGCAAGGCTTGCAAGTTGGGTTTTATTTTTGGAAACAATGCGAGACGCGGTTAGCATTGGGCCATCTATCCATTTCCCACCCCCTCTCTCTATACATACTATGTCCTTTAGGCAAATACTAACGCTTTTGAAACTTGGAAAAGTGTTAGTTTATGTCAAGGACAATTAGAAAAAATTGCGAACCTTTTATTCGGCTCTACTTGCGTTATCAAAACTAATATGCATACAGGCGTTGGTGCAGAAGACAATCTCTACCAAATTTTTTTAGTTCTATCTTATTTTTGACTTTATGCTCCTATACTTCTTATATTCTAATTTAGATATTGTAATTTAGAATTTCATCACACTGTTACAAAGCAAAAAATAATGTAATAAAACAATGAAATCCACATAAAGATAAATATTTTTGTCTGAAGTTAATTTCTATGGAAATTATTTTAGTCCAACACTTATCAGGAAATTCATTGAAATGGTTTAAATTTCATGATTTTTCAAGCCAAAGTCACTGATATTTTCCCACCAATGATGCTGTGTTTTTTTGCCAGTTAAAAAGATTTATTGTCTTCAGATCAAGAGAAAAGGTGTATAACTAAAGTAGTGGACTTTTTAGAAATGCACAAACAGTCGGTTAATTGCTGCATCACAGACATCACATTTGTAAGGCTTCTCTCGTGTATGTATTATTTTATGCATATTTGGGCTATGTCTCACAGTAAATGCTGCATCACAAACATCACATGTGCAAAGATCTTCATCTGTATTCTTTTATGTAATTGTAGGCTGTCACTGTGAGTAAATGCTGCACCACAAACATCACACTTGTTAAGGCTTCTCTCCTGTATGTACTTATTTATAATTTTGTAGACTACCACTCACATAAATGCTGCACCACAAACATCGTACACTTGTAAGGTTTCTCTCCTGTATATATTCTTTTATGTTTTTTTGTGTGGAATATTTCTCTGTGTAAATTCTGAACCAAAAAAACGTGACAATTGTAAGGCTGTCTCCTGTGTGTGTTTTTATAACATTTTGTAGGCAACCTCTACGGGTAAATGCTGCCTCACAGACATCACACGTGTAAGGCCTTCTACTTTATGTATTCACTTATATTTTTGTAAGTTACTTGTCTCAGGAAATGATGCACCACAAACATTACACTTGTAAGGTATCTCTAATGTACACATTCTCTTATGTTTTTGTAGTCTTTCTCCAACAGTAAATGCTCCACCACAAACATCATACACCTGTAGGGTATCTCTCCTGTATGCATTCATTTATGTTTCTGTAAACTATATTACATAAAATGCTTCATCACAAACATTACACTTCCCTTGCATTGTATCCTTTCATGTAATTGCAGACTACCTACTCTGAGTAATTTGCCTAAGGAAAATATTTCAAATTTTCTGGCTAAACATCATCACTAACCAAGAACCAGACATGTTGGTCACTGATTGCGTTGTCAGTCAGCACTAAGGACCAAAGTAGAGACAGTTTGTTGTTGCCCCCACAAGGTGCCACCAGACATGTTGGTCACTGATTGCTTTGTCAGTCAGCACCAAGGTAGAGACAGTTTGTTGTTGCCCCCACAAGGTGCCACCAGACATGTTGGTCACTGATTGCTTTGTCAGTCAGCACCAAGGACCAAACAATATACTGAATACATTTTGTATCACAAACATCACACCATAAGGATTCTGTCCTGTAAATGTATTCTTTTATGTTGTTGTAGGTTATCTTTTTCAATAAATGAGATACACCATAAATATCACACTTGTAGGATTTGTCTTCCTCTATTATCTTGTGAGACTGAAATGATTAAATCACTGCAAGAAAGCAGCAGCACTATCACTCACACTAAGCTATGTATACATGTTTATGTTCTTTGTAGAATACCACTCTCAGTAAATGCAGCACCACAAATGTCACATCTGATATGGTTTTATTTCCTGTATGGTATTACTTTATCATTTTGACCTTTCCAAGCATATACTGCAATCACAAACATCACAATTTGTACGATTTCTCTCTTGTATGTAATTCAATGTGTGTTTTTTGTAGGCTATCTATCTCAGTGAATGCAGCTCCACAAACATTACACTTGGTAAGGCTTCTTCATTGTATTTTATTCTTTTATGTCTTTTGTAGACGTTGTTTATGACAGTAAAAAATGCTGCATCCCAGACATCACACTTGGTAAGCGTTCTTTCCTGTAAATGTATTCTTTTATAACAATGTAGACTATTTGCTTTGAGTAAATGCTTTCCCACAAACATCTTACTTTGGAAGGCTTCACTCCTGTATGTTTTCTTCTGTGATTTTTGTAGGCTATCTATCTCAGTAAATGCTGCTCCACAAACATCACACACCTGTAAGGCTTTTCTCCTGTATGTATTTTGTAGTATGTCTTTGCAGAATACTACTCCGAGTAAACGCTGCTCCCACAGACATCACACAGGTAAGGTTTCTCTCCTGAATGTATTTCTTTTATGATTTTGTAGACTACTGCTTCTGAGTAAATGCCTGTATCACAAACAACACACTTCCAAGGTTTCTCTCCTGTATGTATTCTTTATGTTTTTGTAGGGTATCTATATGAGTAAATGCTGCTGCACAGACATCACACTTGTAAGGCTTTTCTCCTGTATGTATTCTTTTTTATGCCTTTGCAGAAACACGTGCTCCGAGTAAATGCTGCATTACAGACATCACCACTGGTAAGGCTTCTCTCCTGTATGTATTCTTTTATGCATTTTGTAGAGTACTGCTCCGAGCAAATGCTGCATCACAGACATCACACTTGTAAGGCATCTCTCCTGTATGTATTCTTCTGTGATTGTTAAGGTTGCTACTTCTGGGTAAATGCTGCATCACAGACATCACACTTCTAAGGTTTATTTCCTGTATGTATTCTTTTGTTTTTGTAGAGCACTGCTTAGTGTAAATGCTGCATCACAGACATGACACTTGTAAGGCTTCTCTCATGTATGTATTCTTCTGTGATTTTTTTAAGGTAACTACTCTCAGTAAATGCTGCTCCACACACATCACACATGTAAGGTTTCTCTCTCCTGAATGTATTCTTTTATGATTTTGTAGACTACTGCTCTGAGTAAATGCTGTATACACAAACAACACACTTCCAAGGTTTCTCTCCTGTATGTATTCTTTTATGTTTTTGTAGGGTATCTATATAAGTAAATGCTGCTGCACAGACATCACACTTGTAAGGCTTCTCTTGTGGATGTATTCTTCTGTGTTTTTTTAAGTAACTGCTCAGAGTAAATGCATCATCACAGACATCACACTTGTAATGCTTCTCTCCTGTATGTATTCTTTTATGGTTTTGTAGGGTATCTGTCCGAGCAAATGCAGCTCCACAAACATCACACATGCAAAGCTTCTCTCCTGTATGTATTCTTTTATGACTTTGAAGAATGCTGCTCACAGTAAATGCAGCATCACAGACATCACACTTGTAAGGCTTCTCTCCTGTATGTGTTCTTTTATGACTCTGTAGCTGACTTGTGCTAGTAAATGCTAATCCACAAACTTTACACATGTAAGGATTCTCTCCTGTATGTATTCCTTTATGATTTCGTAGTTTACCTGTCTTAGTAAATGCTACCCCACAAACATCACACTTGTAAGGCTTCTCTCCTGTATGTATTCTTTTATGTTGCCACAGGTTATCTTTCACAGAAAATGATGCACTATTAATATCACACTTGTAGGAATTGCATTCCTCTATATTCTTGTGAGACTGAATGTTTAAATCACTGCAAGTAGCAACAGTTCAGTCACTCACACAAAGCTGAGCATTTATCTCACCGGTAGAAAATGGTTTACTACAATTTATGTTACAGGTCTGATTTTTACAAACTGATGTATTACTGTGCAGGTGGTCAAACATTGTAGCTGTCCTTTCCTGACTGTTGATGAGGTTCACTGATGCTTCATTACCAGTGAGTCTCAGGTTGATGCTATCTTCTCTTGCTACATCAGTAAAAGTGGCATCTTCAATGTTATTCACTGCTTCATTCATGTTATTTCCACTGTCCTGTGGTATAACATTCTGAAGATCACTGCATTTATTATCAAACTCGCAGCCTCCATCTCTGTGTACTGTTTTCATATGTGTATCCAGGACATCAAGTTGGAAGAAATGAGTGTTGCACAGGTGACAAGAATAAACACCTGTAATAATAAAAATAATGAGAAAAGTTAAACAATGAAATGCATGTCTTATATGTTTAGTTAAAATTTGTTAGCAAAATGTAGTAACAAACACATAAGCACAATTTTCTGATAATTATGTGATTGTAGTTGAGAATCGACATCACTGCAATCCAGGCAAACCCACTGGTCTCTCCCAGCAAATGTTAAAGTGTATGAATGCTTACTGTACTGTAGATCCTGACTGTATACATGTCGGCTGCATCCTCTCATACGTCATACCTGCTAGTCTTATGTTTGGTGCCACATTCCAGCTATCTTAGCCTTGTTGATTCATCTATTGCAGTATTGTTTTCTAACAGATGATCATTAACTGTCCTCAGTATCTCTCCCTTGTACAGGACCAGTGTCCCTGCTATGAATGCACATGAAGCTAGTCTGTTAACACTCTTATTGCCATGTCATACACCTGAATGACTTGTACAATAGATTCACACCAGCTTCTGAAGATTCAAGGCCTCTATAAGTGTTTTCTATTCATGCAACAGACATACATTTTGAACCTTTAAAAGCATGGACTGAGAGTGTGACACAATAACTGCCCTGGTTACTGCAGTAACAGATTTTATCTCCATTAATAATAATAATAATAAATTCTTTAAGCACCAAACACGGCGCATAAGGCAGAAACCAGTGCTCTCCAGGTTGTTCGTTGTGACGCCACTCCTCTTAGCTCTTGCACATTATTTAGGCCCAACGTTCATCCTTCTCTTATTATTGTTCTTCTGAGTGTTTCTTTTGGTCTTCCTTTTTTTCCTCTTACCCTCAGGAACCCAAGTGAGCGCCTGTAGTGGTATTCTGTTGTTTTGCATTCGTAGGACATGACCGATATATGACCATCGTCTTTTCCTTATATAGTCGGAGACATATTTCTGCCTAGAGTCTTCTCTTATTTGTCGATTAGTCTTGAATTCTTTCCAACTGATGTTCATGAGTTTTCTAAGACATTTGTTCTCGAATGTATTCAGCTTGTTCTCCAATGATTTTGTTATTTTCCAACTCTCACAGCCGTATGTTAACACTGAGATAACATTTGAATTAAACAGACGAAGCTTGGTATGTATATTCAATGATCGTAATTTCCAAATGTTAGATAATCTATTGAAGGCGCTAGCTGCCAAAGCAATTCTAGTATGGATTTCTCTTGTTGTGTCACCATCCTGAGTCATTTTACTGCCTAAATAATTGAAAGTTTCAACTTTCTGTAGTTTTTCCCCGTTCAAGATGATATCAAAGGTCTCGTTAGAAAAGTTCATAGCTTTAGTTTTAGAGGCATTTATTTGAGACCTATTTTAACCGAGAGATGACACAAATTATTTATTGCTTCTTGGATTGTCCTTGGTGTTGAACTTAAGAATGCTACATCATCTGCGAAATCCAGGTCCCCCAGGAATTTTCCATTTGTCCATTTTATACCCAATTGTTCATTGTGGGTATAGTTTCTCATAACCCAATCAATAGCTATTCCAAAAAGTAGTGGTGACATAATACAGCCTTGTTTAACCCCTGTTTCTACTGTAAACCATTTTATCTCCATTATGTATACATTAAGCAAGTTTAGTTACAATTCGTAAAAAGATTTAATTCTTTATCAAAAGCCCACTCGCTGATTAGTATTAAATGTCATAATGTGCAGATATTTAAATCATATACAATGTGTAGCCAAAATATGAATTTAAAACAATAACATTGCTATTATATATACCTTTCTCATCTTCAAATAAGCATAACTGTTGTTGACTTTCTGGCATGTCCAAGAAGTCAGTATAATGTATCTCAGTTTTTGTACAGCTGTTGTCACAATCAGCCTGAAATAAATTTTGATCAATCCTGGCATTTATGTCACATCATCATTATCACTTCTAGCTGCCTAAAGAGCCTAGGTCTTCAACAAATGTCTGCCAACTCCTCTTGTTGTATACTATCAGCTCAAGGTGTCTCCATGACTGACTCATATCTTTGACTTTTGTATCCAGTTCTCTACTATGTGTGTTTTATGACTCTCCCTAAAACTCTTTTAACCTGGACATTTCAGAATGCTATAAACTAGAGCTACATAATTGAACAGCCTTGACCCTGGAGTTGAATGTTGATATTTTTGTGTTGTACTTGATTTCTCTTTGAATCATTTTCTCATTATTGCCATCACTCATGTACACATATAAAGACATACTCACATGCACATACACAAACGAACACATACACTTATGTAAACATGCACACACACATGCTCATGTACATACTTATAAACACACACATACACAAATATACAGAGCACACAATTATTTTCTACATGACCTATGACCCTATAAGGGCACAGTGAACTTTCAAACACAAAAACACCATTTGAATTGTTTGTGTCAAAAGATCTCCCTGCTGGAGTGACAGCTGCCTTATATGCAGACGACCTAGTACTCTGTTGCACCGATGAATACGTCACCACAGCAAATTATAGAATGCAGCGGGCAGCAGACAGGCTAATGTCATGGGCAGAGAAATGGCTTATCACAATAAACACAGACAAAACCTCTAAAATGCTGTTCTCCCTCTCCCCCAAGGACAAAGCAGCTAACATACACCTAGGGACAACCATGATCAAGGAAGAAAGCTACCCCTCCTATCTTGGGGTGACATTTGACCAAAAGCTTACATGGAATAAGCATATTGAAAATGCAGAAGGAAAGTCCCGAAGATGACTAGGCATACTCAGAAAACTAGCAGGTACCAATTGGGGAGCAAATAAAAGAACTCTAAAGAAGATTTATAATGGAGTAATAAGACTACACTTAAGAGTTCAGCTCAACAGCATAGTCACCAGCTGCTAACTCACATCTGCAGTCATTGGACATGGTGCAAAATCAAGCCCTCAGGCTCATTACAGGAGCCATGAAAACTACACCAATATCAAGATGCAGAAAGCTGCTGGATTACAGACACTGTCCTATAGAAGAAACACCAAAAGCATGATCCAGATGGAACAGTACAACAGTATGCCAAGACATCCAATGAAGGCAACACTAGATGACCTGGAATTGGGACGTCTAAAACGTAGCAGCTTTGTCCATCGGGGAAAAAGACTTAACTCTTAGTATACGAGCGGCCTTTCATGACTACCATTACAGATTTTGCAATAAATAATTTATTTATAAAGATAACATAAGTGTGATATATCAAAATGTGGAGAAATGAAACCCCTATATCATGCACGTAACTAAATTGTTCAGTGGTTTTAAACATGCATTCAGCTATAAATTTTCGCTATTGACGGGGATCGATCATCGGCCTCTCTAGAAGGCCGCTCGTATACTAAGAGTTAAGAGACAGCACCAAGAAGACCTATTCATGAAGACGACACCGCTGATGCCCATCCTATACTCTGTACCATGGGAACAGACCAGCAATACCCTCCAAATTAATACATCAATCAGTGGTCTCACAATTGGATTTTTTTTTTTTTCCGTACGCCCGCTATTACTTGAGGCGAAATCTCAGGTTAGTATGTCTAACCTGTGACTGATTTTACATGAGTATCCCTGTTTTCTTACACAGAAACAGGTGTCCCTCACCATTCAGGCAGACACTCACCAATTTCAGAGGTACCCATTAGAGCTGGGTTGGCTCAGGAGCCGCCATTCCCTGATCGATGACACTTCTTCAAATGTTCTCGCCAGGGCTCGAGTTAATCCAGTCTGAAACCCGGCAGATGAAAAATCATCAAATATCCTCGCCCGGGTTTGATCATGGGTCACCCGGTTGCCAGTGCAGTGTGGTAACCACTACACTAGTGTGGCTTCCTCAACTGGATATGAGTATAATGACCTGCAAAAACGAACTGCAACATTGAGTATGATCCAAGAAAGCTATCCCTAACACTCATGGATAGATGCCTACACAGATGGTTCAGCAATAAATGCTGTAAAGAATGGAGGTGCTGGTATCTTTATCTCATATCCTGACAACCACTATGAGACTAGGCATATTCCCACTGGTAAATTCTGTTCCAACTATACAGCTGAGGTTCAAGCTCTAAAGCAAGCTGCAAATATGATTTATAACACCAACTCTGACTGCCACCAGGTCTCTTGACCAGCAGGGACAGATCACCATTTTTCGCTTCAGGATGGGGCATAACAAACTGAATAAATACATGTACAAGCTACGATTGTCTGCTTCACCACTGTGCACATGTGGATTAAACAAACAAACTGCTGAGCATGTTCTACAGGATTGTCCTCTGTATGACCAGTTAAGAAAGATATACTGGCCCAATGACTCAACACTAAACTCAAAGCTGTATGGAGCTAAAGAGGAACTCCAGGCAATGGTTGAGTTCATCATGAGAACACATCTGACGGTGTAAACATCAAAGATGTGATCGCAAGAAGAAGAAGTTTGTGTCAAAAATAAATAAAACACTGAAATACAAAGAAAACAAGCATGTCTAATAAGGCCACTTGTAGTTTCTGTGGTCTCTGGTGAGACAAACAATAAGTGAGAATATTGCTCCCTCAGGATATTGTACAAGGCATTATTTTAAGGCTGATCATGAGGCTGGCAATATTATCATGTCAAACAAATAGTTACAGATACCATCATAGTAAGAGCTTGTGAGTGTTTAGTGTAAGCTTCCTGTAGAAGTGGTCCTATCTTCCACAGGGGGTGACCAGGACAATGGTGACATATAAGGTCAATGACCTGTCTGATATAGTTTGTATAAACAATGGTACATACAACATATAAGGTTAATTAACTGTCAGGTATAGTTTGTCTAAACGATGGTACATACAACATAAAAGGTTAATTAACTGTCTGATATAGTTTGTCTAAACCAGGGGTCGGCAAACTTTTAGTAGTGTCGTGCCGAAGTAATGTTGCAAAGTCACTCAGCGTGCCAACCTAAGTCCACCATATTTTTATATACAACAATTATTGAAACAATTTAAAAATGATCTTGTATTAACATGTTTCCGCTACATTAAATAACTATTCTATTCTTTGTAGATTATTCAATATTTTAATATAAATAGGAACAAATATCAATACAAATATTATGTTTTGCAAAATTTAAGTCCTGAACACATTAGTTTGAAATTTTATAATAAAATTGCCATATGTATATTTTGTTAAGACAGAAAGTCCAATAGTTTGAAGAACAAAACAATTAAATAAACCAAACATAAAACACGTTATTAAAATTTTAATATGAGTAATCATTGATTATTATTGATCTGAGTCATTAATCAATTAATGGGACCCATGTCCTTGCTTCTCCTTGGTTAATTGTTCAATATCAGGTGTGTATTTTGTCAATTTCAGCTTCACACAGGCTTCTGAATGCACAGGTGTTAGGCGACTTCTCTGTGGACTTAAAACAGCTTTCATGTGTGAGAAAATTTGTTCACATTAAATAAGTTGACCCAAAAGCCGAAAGTAGAGCAAATGTAACTTTCTTCAAACAGGTGAACGCTTCAGACAGGATGTCCAGCAGTTGAGGATGGCAGCTGACTTTTTCCAAGCAACTTCCTTCAAGAGTTTTTCGCAATTCTAACAAATTTTTTATCGTCCATAACTCTGATGCCTTGAATTCGATGTGTTGCATTTCAAAATTGTCAACATCCATCCACTCGAAAAGAGATAGGTCAAATGGGATGTTAGTATGATCAATTAAGTGGGCTTGATGAGGTAAGAAAACATGGGCCCGTGAATTTTGCAGTCTTGACCCCGTTTAGCAGACTCTTATTTGAGCGCTTCAAACGTATTTCTGAAGCTTATCTCTGTTGACAGTAAATCGATTTGAATGAGCCTTTTACGTTTGGAAAGTACTTGTAATGTTTAGTGGTAATAACTTCATATCTCTGCATTCTGCAAAATGTGGTCTAATTTTGACGCAAATCCTTTCCAGTGCTCAAAAAGATCAAGTACTGTTTGACCCTGCCCTTGTAAACGCAAGTTTAATTCATCAGATTTGTAGTTATGTCCAGCCAGAAACATCAGCTTGCACAGCCAGTCCTCGTCATTCAATTCCGGGAAATGTTCTTTTTCATCAAGAAACACCTTGATTGCTTCTAGACATGATACAAATCTGTTCAAAAAACATTACCTCGACTAAGCCAACGAACATTGCTGTACAGCGGAGGTCCGCATATGCGCTCTCTCTATTTCTTGTAGAAGAGATTTGAATTGCCTGTGGGTCAATGAAGAGCGAGAAACTATGAAGTTTAACTATCTTGACAACAGTTTTCCGTTACAGAGTTCAAGGATAGTGACGAAATCTTGCACACGAAATTCTCCTGTGTAATAATGCAATTGGAAGCTCAATACTTGACGTCCAATATGATCCTCAAGAAGTTTAACAAATCCTTTGTTCTTTCCGACAAATGCAGGGGCGGCATCAGTAGTAACACAGAAATAATTTTTATTCATGTTAATGTTCTGATTTTCGAAATAGCTTTTACAAATGCAGTTATAATGTCATCCTCCCTTGGCTGTACCATCAAAAGGTATCAAGCAGCACAGTTCTTCATAAATACGGTCGTTGTCACAATATCGCGCAACTATAGCTAGGCACGCCACGTCATTCACATCGACACTTTCGTCAAGAGCGACACTAAATACAACAGATTGTTGTAACCCGATTGTTTTACTGTTACATTTTCAGCCATATCAGTTATGCGCCTCTCGATTAATCTCGCAGAATCCGGTATTTCTCGAATGCGAGACAGTATTGTTTCTTTATTTGGTAAATCACTAAACAAAATTTCAGCACTGCTCAAAAAAGTTTCCTTGATGTATTCTCCATCTGTGAAAGGTTTGCCCTTCGAAGCCACAAAATGTGCAATTTTGTAACTACATTCGGTAGCTTTATTTTTGGTTCCAATTACTTGACTAAAAATACTACTTTGTTTTTTGTAGCCAGAAACAGCCATTTTTATGGCTTCACTTTTCTCCTCAGAGTTTTTAAAACATGGACTGATGTTTTGGTTTGATAGTGTCTTTGTACACTTGACGTACGCACACCACACTTTCATACATAAAGCACAAACAGCACGATCCTTTTGTTGTATGAATCCATATTCGTTTTTGTCCAAAAGTCTTGAAACGAGCGTATATCAAGTTTTTTTTTCTTTTTTTGAGTCATTTTAAACGGCACCACCGCATTACTTAATAACAACCACCAACTTTTGTGCTGCGGTCAACGGACTGTACGGGCATGAGTATGCGACAGCCGATAGAACTGTAGAGGTGGTGGTGGTCGGGAGAGAGGGAAGGATAGGACGGAAAATATAACTTCGTCGAGGTCAGTCATTGTTACTCCAAACTCACACTGGGAGTCAAAAACTGCGAGCGAAAACGAAATAAATACGCTCATCCAGGCGCTAGCCAGACATTATTGCGTAATTTTGATATTACGTCTCCGCTTGCCCGTCAAAATTCGCTTGGGATTCTTTTCAAGAATCTCATCCTGCAAAACTACGGTAGCAGGTAACGCCAGACTACAGCGGCACCGCAAAGTATAACCACTCCCCTGGAGAAATTCGTTGAAGAAGTTTTGTTCTCGGAAACGGTCCGTAACAACAAAAACTTACGTGCAGTAGAGTATGATCAGGCCCTTTAGTTTGCATCAGGTGCACATTGCTTACCTTCAATGTCTAAAAACTTTTCGTTTTGAAGGGGTTGTGAAAACGGGTATAGCTTTTTAAAAGAATTATATGCTTCAAATTAATTAAAAAATTCAATTTTTTTTAAAAATGAGATCATATACTGTACAGTATTTTAATTCACTCAGCGTGCCATTGAAAATCGTTTAAATTCATAAAAGATTGAAAAACAGACATCTTTTCCAATTTTTTAGTGAATTTGTTCAACATCAGCGCAATAAAATGTTAGTGACATGGATGGTAATGAATAAAATAAGCTTGATTGACGTATTGATTTAACGATTAACTACGTATATCAACATAAGAGGCTAATAAAATTGGAATAAAATGTTCAAAAAAAACTATTTTTTGTGTTTGTCTTTTTTGAATGTATTCTGCGTCTGTGGCATCTGACAATGAGCATTTGTAAATGTTTGAGTAGTTAAGTACCTCTAGTTGGAGTCTGAGCTGCTTCCTTCATTAACTGGGGTTGAAGTTGTAGCTGTAGGCCTCTGCAAGAGTCTTTGTCAACGATCCACGTTGATAATCCTTGACTGTGTGGTATAACTTGAAGCAGGGTATCAGGCATAGAGGTACATTGCAATCTGGGCAGTACATGCAAGTCTGGCTTCTGTTCCCTGCAGCCTTACACACTTTACATTCTGGTTTGTACCTTGCCCTTTCGTATTTATCAATGAAGTGGTGCTCAGTAAGTCATGTTGTGACCTGTGGTTTTGAAGGTGTCACATTGCGTCGAAGAATAGCAGGTTCAATAAGAGTCATACTGACATCCTGATCTTCGCTTTGATCTTTTTTTGTAGAGTTGGCAGTGTTGTAGGTTATGTGCCCATTGACCAGGCAGTTTCAACTAAGAAATAATATAAAAATAGGATCTGTGTGGGTAGGGGTAGCTTGCACCTAGTTGGCTGAAGTGTCCACACCTCCCATACTTTTGCTGTATTTTTCTGCAAGCACTGGCTTCTGAATTGTTCTGCCCTAAAGAATTTGTCTTTCTAACTGTCTTGTTTATATTATCATTGGAATGAACAGTAGATATAAGGTTAAATCTTTTCGTATCATGCCAGGTGACTGTCGGCATGCCTTATCTTCTGTCGCATAAAACACAGGATGATTTGTCTTTTTCAATTTGAGTTGTTTTTTCTTCAGTGCTACAGGAAAATGCTTCCTATTTTCCGCTACTGTTCCAAATGCACCAATCTGAATTTCAGGTCTTGAAATAAAGCTGAAGGCTGAATCAAAACTACCACAGAAGAGAATATGTTCTTTGTTGCATATGAAATTTGAATTAAAACTATAGTGACTTTTTACTGAAAAAAAAGAGTCCAAATAATCTCAGCTCTCAAGAGTTTTTTCCTTGGTCACAAATGATGTCACATTTGTAGGTCTCCTAGTAGTGTTAGTTAAAAAAAAAAAAAAAAGGGAACACACAAATAACTTATGAGTAGGCCTAAGCTATGTATATTTACCAATTCAAAATTCTAAACGCATACATAATATAGTCAAACAATATTTAACTAGAACAAAAGGTAATATATATAGTAATTGGGAGGGTAATACTTATGATAAGTGAAAATCTATTAAATATCTAACTGGAGACTGCAGGCCTTTACACCCCCCATCTTTACTATTTTTGTTGGGTTTTGTTTCGTTTGTTTGTTTAGATTTTAAAAAAAAATTTAATTTAATTTAATTTTAAAGAACATAGGCCTATCCACAAAGTTTCATTTATCCTAATTACAGTGATTTGACAGATGTGATGCCACTTTCATGTATCGGCGGTTATTCATGTTATCTGGAACTGAAAACATGTAGGCCTAGGCCTATCCTAATTAGCCTATAACCCTTCAGAGGTAGAACGGGATAAGTCTTTTCATCATAAATATAATAAAAAAGCATTCAAAATATATTTATTTCCAAAAAATTTGGTGAAATGAAAGTGGGACATGGGTCTGATAACAGGGTAGGCTATAGGATATGGAATCACCATCAATTTCTATTCCTGACCATCTTAAACTGTGTCAAATATATTCCCGTATGCAGATGTAAACCAAGAAATTTCGTTCAAACGCTTGCCTATAGGCTAATTTTTGGCCATGGTTAAAAATGTAAACTGTAAATAGGCCTACGGTAACTTTACAATTTTTACTTCCCTTTGCGCACTAAATCCATTTCCAGAAGTTTTCGGCGGTTTCGTTTTCGGCGCTTTGCATTAATGGCGTAAACGCAGATTTATTTTTAGCACTCGTCGCATCTGTTGTTGCGAAAAATACCATCAATAACCGAAAAATGGACACAAAGTAACGAACTTTTGATTTCGTATTTTTTTTCAAGGTCCGATGCGGAAAATTCAAGGCTTTTAGCCATTTTTCCAGGCTTTTCAAGGCCTGGAATTTTTTTTTTTCGTTTTCCAGGTTTTTCAAGGTCGCTACGAACCCTGATATAAGGTTAAAAAACTGTCTGGTATATTTTGTCTAAACCATTGTACATACAACACATAAGGCCAACTAACTGTCTTTTATAGTTTGTCTAAACAATGGTACATAAAACATAGAAGGTTAAATAACTGTCTGGTATATTTTGTCTAAACCATTGTACATACAACACATAAGGCTAATTAACTGTCTTTTATAGTTTGTCTAAACAATGGTACACATAACATATAAGGCTAATTAATTGGCTGGTATAGTTTGTCTTTGCAATGGTACTAACTTTATATGAATAGGGTGTAAATAATATTACCGGCATGGGGATGAAGATTTCCCAATCGTTGATTTATAACGTTAGCAGAGTAAATATGCTAGGTATTTGTGTGCAATATTTAAGCATTTTTTAAGTGTGTGTAGATTACCTGCGGGCTATTTTGGGTAACGCTATTGAATAAGAGAGAGGGAATTTAACAGTTCTGATAGAGCATAGGTAATTGTGTATTTACTACGTGTGGGTAAATCATACTTTTTGAAGTCAGCAGTTACGAGTCTAGATGGGATTTAATTAGTCCTAAAATAGATATATATTTATAGTGGTGAAATTCATGGAGACAGGAGGTTATTCTCTCTAGAGAAGTCTATTTTATATTTTGGTTTAGCGAGCACTCACCTCGTTCACTGTTAAATAAGTAGGGCCAGGAATTTTACCGGCGATAGGTTTTGTTCAGTGGTTGAAATGTTGTGATGGCTGACTGGGAAGCCGGCACGTAAGAGATTAAGTCTGCAGATAGGGGTTTTCTGACAGGACAGTATTGAAGGGGAAGTAGGGTAGGAATAGTGTTTAGCGCGGGCGCGGAAATAGAGCAGGGGAGCTGTACTGATAAAAGGGAGAGGTATTGAATTATGGGTGTTAAGTGTTAAAGATTTGGGAGTTAAGTGTTAAAGATATGGAAACTTTGATGTGTGGTATATCTGTTGTTATTGTTTGTTCCACAGCAAATATTTTCACGATGGGCAGCTAGGGCATCAGTTTTGTCCTACAGCTTGCCAGAAGTTGTCAGCCTTCTCAGGAGAAGAAGAGTCGAGTTAGCGCCAGAAGAGAAAGAGGAATGGTGACGCGGGGGTCTCCGGCGCATATTCTGCTTGCACCAGAAAGAGAGAGAGAGCAGATCGCCGGAAGCAAAGCCTTCTTCAGAAAGAATGGATTTCTTAACAAATCCTGAGCTCTATGCTCATATACGCACACACTGAACCTAGGCGCTAGAGAGAGAAGGAGAGTAGTGGAGGAGTCTCTTGGTACAATGCACATAGATTTCATCAAGTTTTCGGTTAGTCATGTGGGACATTATAAAAGTTCACTCAGTTTGTCATGCAGACATTGAGTTAGTTAGGGGTGGTTATTTTGCCTAAAGTGGAGAAGCTGTGTAAGCACTTCATTTTAGTGACATCTGCAGACAGACAGACAGTAGGATTTAGATTGTGGTTACATAATATCAGTTGATTAGGAGTAAGGCGGATTTGATGTTAGAGATCCCACTTAACAGGTTGTTGTATTTCTTACCTTTCTTCTTTACAGGTTGAGAGGATGGCAACTTTGTGGGGTTACCATACGTAATCACTTTAATTGATTGTCATGTTCTTTTCATGTGTGCGAACACGCACTTTATTTATTTGTGTATGTTATATGAATTTTGTTGTGTAAATAAAACTATTTAAACTTTAGTCTAGATCAGTCACTTACTTTAACTATACTGTACTTATATGTTGTCTGTATAGTGGTGCCTGTGGTATTTAGTTAAACCTAATCCCAGTCTTGGTAGTTAGAGGTGTTGAGGCTATAGCAACACAATATGTCACCAGTGGCAAAGGAGAGTAAATCTAGGTTCTCGCCCCATGATGCCAATACCCTCATCTTCCACAGTCACTGTCAATTTCATCTAAAATCTATCTTCTTAGACTTTCTTCCCACTAGTGTCTTGTCTCTATATGTAGGCAGCTTCTAATCTTAAATCCACTTCATGACATTTATCTAAACAATGTTAAATACAACATATAAGTTTAATTAACTGTCTGATATAGTTTGTCTAAACAATGGTACATACAACATATACATTAATTAACTGTTTGATAAAGTTTGTCTAAACAACGGTTCTTACAACATATAAGGTTAATTAACTGCCTAATATAGTTTGCCTAAAAAATGGTACATATAACATATAAGGTTAATTAACTGTCTGATATAGTTTGTCTAATCAAAGGTACATACAACATATACATGGGTACCACAAACTGATTTTTCATATTTGTTAAATTGACAATTGAATAAGATATTTAGAAAGTGCATATATAAAAAACAAAATTTAAAAAATATATATATCATCAAAATCTATCTATAAATAAAATAGTTATGAATTTTAATTTTATTTTTCGTCTTAGAAATTTTATCGCTCCATCTGAAAGTGAAAATGGGCCATCTTTGACATCGCCAAATGATCACAAATAATGTGTATTAGCACATTTAAGGTCTTTTTTTAAAAGAAATTAAGAAATGGAAGGCATGGAGGACATAAAAAGGCCAATATGCCCTTTTCAAATTTAAAGAAAATCTGGTTAGTCATGTATTTTTGGTAACAAAATCAGCTCGATACACAATTTTAAAGTGTCAATGCTCAAAATCTTTGCACTGTAGACACTCAATATCTATGATATCCAATGTCATAGTCATACTGAGTAAGCCCAGTTTTATCTAAACATGTCACATTATTCTGAACAAGGTTATTATGAGTTGAAAATGACAAGAAAGTCACAAAACCGATTTTAACAGAAACCACTCAATTTTTCAAGATTTCTACATGTTTACAAAGAACAGAAATAATTTACTAATGAAGTTACAGTAACAATCCATGTATCATTTTAAAGCTTTTTTCAAGCACTTTCCAACAGTACAGAAATACGCACATTAACTTTGACTTGTTAAACAAAGTGTAGGCTCAAAGGTGCCTTGAATGAAGAAAATGCACAATTTTTCATATTTTTTTGTCAGCCACAAAATTTTTTTTACAAATTTACCATTTTAGGTATATTTATATTTCATACATCATTTTAACACCTTTTTACAGCTCTTTACAATGAAATTCAAATAAACTATGTTTATATGACATATTCTGCTGTGTGGCACCTTTTAAAAATGGTATGGATTTTTATTCTTTACCGGCTTGTTGATGTTAGAGATGACGACTCTGTCTGGTCTCACTGACAACTGATGTCTTGATTATTTACATTGAATTAGGTCATCAAAGTGACTGAGTATTTGAGGGATTGGTGCATTAATCATGATTAAAAAGTATCTAAATACCACAATCAATATGCATGATGCTTTTCAAACACTGCCAATGATATTAAAATCACCCCCAAATAATTAAATTACCAAAACAAAATGATAATAATTTGCACACTGATAGTCGAATAGATGACAAATCTATGAATGTAAGATTTGCATGGATCTGGCTCTTGGAAGTACACTTAAATAGACAACTCTGTGATTACTTCCAAATTTTTGCAACTAATTGGACATTAATTGGGGTAGAACTTATACAAATATGAGGCCTAATCACTCTTCTTTCCATTGATAGTAAATTTGAAGAGAATAGCTCTTTCTTGATATTGCACCATCTGTTTGAATGATGCGTGGGTAACTCTAGAGTTTGCCGGCGCATCAAAAACCCCGAGATACTGAAACTTTTCATTGCAATTTTTCTATCATTTAAAAAATACATTCCGTTTTCAAGTTTACATATTTTGAGAGAAAAATGAATACATAATTATCTTGTGTCAATTTTATTACAATACATACAAAGATGCAAGAACTGCAAAACAACAAAGAAGACCTAGTTTTCCCTTTCTGCTCCGCGAAGGACATTTTTGTCTGTGAGATTTCCTGGCAGTTTGTGGTACCTAATATAAGGTTAATTAACTGTCTGATATAGTTTGTCTAAACAATGGAACATACAACATATAAAGTTAATTAACTGTCTGATATAGTTTGTCTAAAGAACAGTACATACAACATATAAGGTTAATTAACTATCTGATATAGTTTGTCTAAAGAACAGTACATACAACACACAAAGTTAATTACCTGTCTGATACAGTTTGTCTAAACAATGGAATATACAACATACAAGGTTCATTAACTGTCTCATATAGTTTGTCTAAACAATAGTACATACAACATATAAGGCTAATTAAGTGGCTGATATAGTATGTCAACTTACTTACTTACTTACTTAGTCGTTCCCCTTCTACCGTGAGGTGTAGAGGTTTGGAAGAGAGAGTGCCAGACTATCCTATCGGCTGTCTTCCTCCTGGCCTGGTTCCAATCTAGTCCTTGGTTCTTCAGAGATTGTCTAATGTTGTCCTCCCAGCGGACTCTGGGTTGTCCTCGGGGTCTGGATCCTTGGCTCTTTGTTTCGCATGCTTGTCGTGGTATCCAATCTTCTCCCATTCTGCAGACATGGCCAAACCATCTTAATTGGGACTGTTCTACTTGGGTCTGCAGGGGGTAGGATTTAAGGCCTTGACGTATCGTCTGGTTGCGTACCGTGTCTCTTCTTGTTACTTCAACCACCTTCCTCAGATACCTCATTTCTGAGGTTTGGATCTGGCTTTTATGGGTTGTAGTCATTGCCCATGACTCGCATCCATATGTCAAGATCCAGTTAGTATGTCTAAACAACAGTAAATACAACATATAAGGCCTACTAACTGTCTGATATAGTTTATGTAAACAATGGTACACACAACATCATACCTCAAAATTAGCATCCTGATTCTGGAAGCTTCCATTAAATTCCTGTTTGCATTTATCAGAACCTGGATTTAGATTACAGTACATGATATATTTTAATTATTACATACATTCTGACAGATTCTGTCATCCATTTTAACAAGCAGTTATGGCTATTCTAAAGTACAAGAATGTTTGAAATAAAAAAAACTAATATTATCTATAGTTGTATCAACTCTGTCAAATGTTTTATCTATAGTTGTATCAACTCTGTCAAATGTTTTATCTATAGTTGTATCAACTCTGTCAAATGTTTTATCTATAGTTGTATCAACTCTGTCAAATGTTTACTGATATAACAATACACTTACAAGAAGTGTCTTTGAACGTTTATACTAGTTCTTTTTAACAAGAGGTTGTTGTTGTTGGTAAACAAGGGTTGCTGAGCTTGTTATCCTATTGCAGTGAATGCCAAGTTAAATAATTTGTTTGTGTTCTGAGGGAGCTAAATGGTGACTGATTAAAGTGTTTGTGATTGGTGATCAATAATCAATATACCATTTAGCTCCCCAAGGAGCATAGGCCATTTTTTTTTTTTTCCTTAACCAGCGGCACTTGGGCTTTCAGCCCTTCAGCCCAATGACATGTCATTGCGAGGCTGGGGAACCTGAGGACTTTCCTTCCAACCCGGTCAGGAGCTTCGCTCCTTCCCATCCACAGAGGGTTTATCACAGGAGCCGTTCAGGCTATTCAGTCAAATTTCCGGCCGTAAACATTTCTTCAAATGCCGACGCCCGGGTTTGAACCATGAACACCTGGTCGCCAGTACAACGCCAAAGCCATTACACCAGCGCGGCTCCCGAGCATAGGCCATCAACAAACACATGTCAAGTCCTCCTGTCATGTGTCAACAGCTCAACTTGACATTTGAGTTGAACATTCTTATTTCATATCAGACTTGATTTCTTTTGACCTTCATATGTTTCCCAAGATGACAGTGGACACAGGACATTGAAGACACCTTAAATATGACAATGGAGGAGGTGGGAAGGCTGGCTAGAGATCGAGAGTCTTTCAGGTGGGCTGTGATGAGATCGACGTTCTACAAAGGACATGCAACATGATGATTTAAATATTATTATTTATCCCTCCAACCTTGTCTGTATTGCTGCCACAATATGTATATGATTCTACATTCTTTTAGTTGTGTTTCTTCATGTTCAACTTTGTCATCAAATCTTGCATTTATTCTCATTATCTTTGTCGTTTCCATGTGTATTTTCTGACCAACTTGTTGTGACCTCTCATGGAGTATTTCCATTTTGTCTTGCATCTGATTATGGTTATGAGACAGAAGAGCCAAGTCATCTACAAAATCTATATCATCAAGTTGTTTAGTCAGATTACACTGGATTACATTTCTGTTGTGTGATATTGATGTTTTTATAACCCCATTTATTGGTAGTAAGTAAAGAAATGGAGGCAAGAGGCATCACTGTCACACTCCCGTTCTAATCCCAAATGATTCTGTGTTGCCCTTTATGAAGAACTCTGCATGTAATGTCTTCATAAGCCTTCTTTATTAAGTAAATGATCTTCATTGGAACTCCAATGCATAGCAGTGAATTCCTTTCCAGACTTTGTTCAACTATTGTTCCCAATATGGCCATCTGGTCTGTATATGATCTGTTTTGCTGAAAACCTACTTGATTATCTCTCAATTGTTTGTCCATGAACTCTTTTAATCTTCCAAGGTTGATTCTGTGTAAAACTTTTCCTGATCAAACAGTACTCAGTGGGGTACTGGAAGATGAGACAGGTCTGTGTTTCCCAACGATGTTGCCCTGATTTCTAAACCAGATGCACACCTTCAATCCAACCAACTGGAAGGAAGAGCTGGAGAAGAGAGGTATTGTCATCAGCAGCTCCAAAATCAAAATGATGGTGATATCAAGAGAGGAAAGAAGACATCAGATTAAGCTGGAAGAACAGGTCCTGGAGCAGGTCAACAAGTTTTAAATACCCCAGAGTTTTTACAGATTGGAAACGAGGCATCACAGAAGAATTAGCTACCTGAAGAGCAGCAGCTGGGAGACTTTTTCAAGCAATAAATTGAGGATTCTTCAGCAAAAGAGAAGTTAGCATGGAGATGAAAATGGCTGTACACAACTTGACCTATATTCCAGTCTTGACATATGGATGCAAGTCATGGGCAATGACTACACAAACATAAAAATGCCAGCTCCAAACCTCAGAAATGAAGTATCTGAGGAAGGTGGTTGAAGTAACAAGAATACATACGGTCCTCAACCAGATGATACGGCAAGGTCTCAAAGCCCAGCTACTGAAGACTCAAGTAGAAAAGTATCAACTATGATGGTTTGGGCATGTCTGCAGAATGAAAGATGATCAGCTACCACAGCAAGTATGGAAAACTGAGAGCCAGGGATCCAGACCTCCAGGACAACCCAGAGTCCACTCTGGAAAGACAATATTAGACAGTCTCTGAAGGACCAAGGACAAGATTGCAACCAGGCCATAAGGAAGACAGCTGATAGGATAGTATGGTGCCCCCTCCTCCAAACCTCTACACTACATTGTAGAAGAGGGATGACTAAGTAAGTACTTCTCCTGGCACTTGTACATTTCCTTTCTTAGGTAACTTTACTAGATAACCCTCCTTCAATTCTGCTGTTATTTCTTCTCTTGGTAGCGGCAGTAATTTTCTCTCTGTTGCAAGCTGCTCTTGACACAAACAAAGCGTTCTGTGTCGGTCGGGCAAATCTCAGATGTTTTGGTAGACTGACAATGATGCAGCATGTATTTAAGGCCACAGAGATTACAATGTGACCCGCAAAAAGCCATTGTCTAATTTACTATATGGATGGTTTGGATTTTGTTAGTTTGTCTTTTGCCCCTTTTATTTCATTACTACAGTAGAACTCCATTTATCCGAACCCCAATTATCCGAACATCCAATTATCCGAACACTTTTTCCAGAAAAAAAAAAAAATCAGGCGCCACCATTCACGTTAGACTACAGTTCTGAATCTTTTGATGCGGCAAGCTTCAAATGTGTGCGAACAATTTGTAGACAATGAGATGGGCTAATGGACGGTCGCTTACATACAGGAAAGTCAGTTAGATTATAAAGTCAGTTAATATCTGGTTTACCAATCCAGTGTGCGTTCTAGGCAGAACACTGGCTAAACAGACAGTTCAACTTAAAATAATTGTGTCTGCTACTACAGCAGAATAATTTTGGTGTACACGTATTTCTCTGTGCGATCTGGCATTTTCCAGTAGGCCTAAAGCATATAAAAGGAACCGCAATGTTTTGTCAATTGAAACGAAAACAGAAATTATCAAGAGACTAGGAAAAGGTGAAACTGTGTCTTCATTTGCGAGGATTTTCAATGTTGGGAAAGCTACTGTCTCTGACATCAAAAGTAACAAGGATAAAATTATGAGTTTTGCATCGAAATTGGATAGTGAAAATGGGTCGAAGAAACATAAAACCATGAGAAATGCGAAAGATTTGAAATTGGAAGAGGCTTTGTATATATGGTTTGTGCAAAGAAGAAGCAAAGGGGAACCTATCTCTGGCTCTCTATTGTGTGAAAAGGCACTTCAGTTCAACAATCAACTTGACGGTCCTCCTGACTTTAAGGCTAGCCAGGGATGGTTAAGAAACTTTAAATCTCGTCATGGCATACGAGAATTGGAGATTCAAGGGGAATCTTTATCTTGCGATGCAACTGCCGCTGAAAATTTTAAAGAAACATTCTTGGCTTTTTTGGAAGAAGAAGGTTATTTACTCGATGATGTGTATAATGCCGATGAGACTGGCTTATACTGGAAATCATTGCCTCAAAAATCACTTGCATCTCAGCACGAAGCAGCTGCCCCTGGGTTTAAAAAGTGCAAAGAGAGAGTAACAATTTTGGTAGCCGCGAATGCCAGTGGAAGTCATCGTTTACCGGTGCTAATGATCGGCAAAGCAAAAAAACCACGTTGTTTAAAGAATGTGTCATGTCTCCCATTCGACACATCCGACTTCAGCACGGCATTTTTTAGGGACCGGGTTTGCCTTCCCATTGTGCTCACAAAAGCACTATGGGTCGCTGACTGCATTCACTATTGCTGCATCTTGGGGTCCCGATTAATATACAAATCAGTTCATCCCAAATGTGAAGAGGTTGAAAGAACAAGAAAAGAAAACAGGAAAAGTAATTCTTCTACTGGACAATGCACCATCTCATCCAGAGACGGATACATTGAATGCAGTTGATGCAAATTTTAAAGTAATTTTTCTGCCTCCCAATGTAACAGCACTGATTCAACCAATGGATCAGGGTGTTATAGCAAAGCTTAAAAAGATGTACAAGAAGGAAGTCATGCGTCGTTTATTGTTGGCTGAAGATGAAGAAAGTGTGGTGGCGTTTTCCAAAAAGCTTAATCTCAAAGACTGCTGCTATATGTTAGCTGATGCTTGGACCACCCTGTCACAAGATAATCTCAACAAGGCGTGGAATAGATTGCTTGGGAAAAAAGGAGGAAATGAAACTACTGCAGTGGACACAAATGATGATTGTATAAATGAACTTGTGGAACTGTTTCAAGCAATGCCCGGATTTTCGGACTGTGACAAAGATGATGCACACATGTGGCTAGAAGATGATAATGATTCTGGTTTTCAGTTTTTGAATGACGAAGAAATTTTGTCTTTTGTGCAAGAAGAAAACCAAATACATGTAGTGACCGATGATGAAGACTCCTCAGAAGTACATGATGTACTTGTAGATTATGAAGAAAACCCAAAACGTCGACCAAGTCCTGAAGAGGCTTTTATAGCACTAGAAACAGCGATGGCTTGGTACGAGCAAGAAGATGACAGCTGTCCTACACAGCTTCTGCTGTTGAAGAGAATGCGGGACTTAGCCCCTAAAAGCAGACTATCCAGTTTGGTGCAAAAGAGGATTCCTCATTATTTTAAATAGTGGGCTACATCTGTGCAAGTACATGTATACGTAAGTTGCGCCTGGTTTTGAATCGTTTGTAATGTTATTTTGAAAACATTTCTCTTTCTTAACAAAAATAATTAATACAAGTAGTACATGCACTGCAGTGTAATGAAAGATTTTGGTGATACAGTGATCTAATACAGTGTGGGTATTATTATTACAGTACAAGTAAATATGTTTTATAGTGTATTTTCCTTGTGATTGTTAATTATTTTTAGAAATATGTGTACATGTACTCGATACATCATGTAATCCAATTATCCGAACATTTGATTATCCGAACGATGCTCGGTCCCATGGGGTTCGGATAAATGGAGTTCTACTGTATTATGTTTTATTTTTCTAAACATACTTAAATTTGATTAGGATTGGATATTACAAATGTATGCTATTATTTGACCTTGATAATGTTGCATGCCTAAATAATGATCACAGTACTTCTGTTTTCTTTTAGGTACACTTCATTTGTCTTGGCTTTAGAGCTTCTGTTTTTATCTGCTTTCTTGGTTGTCCTGTCTCATATCTTGTTTATGGTTTCTGTACCACATCTGATGCTCTATATACCTTTACATCAAGTAATCATGATCTATATTTCTTATTTGTGGCCTGGTGATATCCATGTTGCTTTATGTATTCTTTTATATGGAAATGTACTTCCCCCTATAGCCAGTTGATTTGAAGCTTACTTATGGTCTGGTGATATCCATGTTGCTTTATGTATTCTTTTATATAGAAATGTACTTCCCCCTATAGCCAGTTGATTTGAAGCTTACTTATGGTCTGGTGATATCCATGTTGCTTTATGTATTCTTTTATATGGAAATGTACTTCCCCCTATAGCCAGTTGATTTGAAGCTTACTTATGGTCTGGTGATATCCATGTTGCTTTATGTATTCTTTTATATGGAAATGTACTTCCCCCTATAGCCAGTTGATTTGAAGCTTACTTATGGTCTGGTGATATCCATGTTGCTTTATGTATTCTTTTATATAGAAATGTACTTCCCCCTATAGCCAGTTGATTTGAAGCTTACTTATGGTCTGGTGATATCCATGTTGCTTTATGTATTCTTTTATATGGAAATGTACTTCCCCCTATAGCCAGTTGATTTGAAGCTTACTTATGGTCTGGTGATACCCATGTTGCTTTATGTATTCTTTTATATGGAAATGTACTTCCCCCTATAGCCAGTTGATTTGAAGCTTACTTATGGTCTGGTGATATCCATGTTGCTTTATGTATTCTTTTATATAGAAATGTACTTCCCCCTATAGCCAGTTGATTTGAAGCTTACTTATGGTCTGGTGATATCCATGTTGCTTTATGTATTCTTTTATATAGAAATGTACTTCCCCCCTATAGCCAGCTGATGTGAAGCTTACTTATGGTCTGGTGATATCCATGTTGCCCTATGTATTCTGTTATATAGAAATGTACTACCCCCCCCCCCCCCCACCCCCCACCCCCCCCCCCACCCACCCCCCCCCCCCCCCCCCCCCCCCCCCCCCCCCCCCCCCCCACCCCCCACCCCCCCCCCCCCCCCCCCCCCCCCCCCCCACCCCCCCCCCCACCCCCCCCCCCCCCCCCCCCCCCCCCCCCCCCCCCCCCCCCCCCCCAGCCAGTTTATTTGAAGCACAGAAGTTTATTAATAGCTCCCCATTCTCATTCATTATACTAATCCATGTTTTCCCATGATTTCTTCAAAGCTGGAGTTGTCTGTTCCTATTTTTGCATTTAGGTCCCCCATCAGAATTGTGGTTGTTGGGCAGTCAAGTAATAGCTTTCTTCTGTCTGTGGAGAGTCCTGGGCAAGTCAGCACCACAGTCTGGTCTACCTCAATGGATGGATACAGTAGTGGCAATTAAGTTTAAGTGTTGAGGTTTAATTACTGTATGTGCTTGGTGAGTCTGGTGATTTCTGTTCTTAGTTGGAAGACCCAACTTCTGGGGGTGGGAGACATGCCAGATATTTTAGAAAGCAAATTATTATAAACTCAGTATAATACAAAGAACTCAAACGTATTTGTATAAAAATTAGGGCTGCACCGAATAGTGGTTTTTAATATTTGGCTGAATGCGAATACGAAAAGTGAGTGAATGTTGGACATAACAAGTTGTCTACTGACATTTTTATTAATTTTACAACGTCACACAAAATAAGGCAAATTTCCTGGAACTATTTAATGCTACTAACTAGCTATTAATCAGTTTTTAAATTGCTGCATGAAACATGCATTGGTTTTTAAAAAAAAATGAGTTTCAACATTCTCTGCCAAAAGACAATATCTGTTATCCGAAAATGTGTTACCGGTAGTGCTGAACAGACATTCGCTTGGGATGCTTGTTGGAGGTGCAGCAAGGTATCATTGTGCACAGGAGCAGAGAATAGGAAACCTGTCAGTGTTGGTCTGCCACCACATTGGATAAATATCCTTCAGAATTCCTAGTTTGTCCAGAAACATGTTCAGTTGATCTTCAATAAGGTTTGAAGTACTTGGTTTCTGGCTGGTCATTGTATGTTTGCACCAAATCCCATGAGGCCCAGAAATCATCTGATGCTATCTTACTCTTCTTACTGGGTGGATTTTCATATTTCACTGTCATACTGTTGTCAGTGACAGTGTTGACATCCTGAGATTGACATACTGTTGTCACTGACAGTATTGGTGCCCTGAGATTGACATACTGTTGTCACTGACAGTGTTGATGTCCTGAGATTAACATACTGTTGTCACTGACAGTATTTACATCCTGAGATTGACATACTGTTGTCAGTGACAGTGTTGATATCCTGAGATTGACATACTGTTTTCAGTGACAGTTTTGATGTCCTGAGATTGGCATACTGTTGTCACTGACAGTATTGATGCCCTGAGATTGACATACTGTTGTCACTGACAGTGTTGACGTCCTGAGATTGACATACTGTTGTCAGTGACAGTATTGATGCCCTGAGATTGACATACTGTTGTCACTGACAGTGTTGACGTCCTGAGATTAACATACTGTTGTCACTGACAGTATTTACATCCTGAGATTGACATACTGTTGTCACTGAGTGTTGACGTCTGGAGATTGACATACTGTTGTCACTGACAGTGCTGACATCCTGAGATTGACATACTGTTGTCACTGACAGTGTTGATGTCCTGAGATTGACATACTGTTGTCACTTACAGTGTTGATGTCCTGAGATTGACATACTGCTGTCACTGACAGTGTTGATGTCCTGAGATTGACATACTGTTGTCATTGACAGTGTTGATGTCCTGAGATTGACATACTGTTGTCACTGACAGTGTTGACATCCTGAGATTGACATATTGTTGTCACTGACAGTGTTGACATCCTGAGATTGACATACTGTTGTCACTGACAGTGTTGACATCCTGAGATTGACATATTGTTGTCACTGACAGTGTTGACATCCTGAGATTGACATAATGTTACAGCTGCTAATATTTTTGCCCTGCCTTTAATTTTCTGTACTTCAGCTAAAAAGTTAAGTTTAAAATGGGGATCTAACCCAGCAGAAACAACAAAAAGTTAAGTTTAAAATGGGGATCTAACCCTGCAGAAACAACAAAAAGTTCATGATCAAACAGACCAGAAAGCCTGTGTTTCAATGTGATATAATTTCTGTGACCATCTTCTTTATTCCATCATCACATATATCCTTCTGCAGATACAGCAAGATAGCTTGAATGGCTGGCAAGACCACCGACAAACATGCATTTGTGGTGCCGTCGATTTCATGATTCAGTTGCTCAAAAGGCTTCAGTAATGTCAGAATGTGAGACACCAGATTCCACTGATTTGTTGTCAAATTCAGGCTTTTGCTGTCATGATCGCCAACTTCTATGTTGAACAATGAGATTACATGTTTCTGTTCTGCAAGATGATATAACATGTAAAATGTTTAATTCCAACCAGTCACAACATCTTGACATAGCTGATGTTCAGGCAATCTCAGTTCAAATGTTTAATTCCAACCAGTCACAACATCTTGACATAGCTGATGTTCAGCCAATCTCAGTTCAAATGTTTAATTCCAACCAGTCACAACATCTTGACATAGCTGATGTTCAGGCAATCTCAGTTCTTTTTTGTATTTCATGAAGGCGACCAGTTGCTGCAGAAGAATGTTTAAAATGCCCAACAATTCTGTGAGCAGATGTTATAAGTTCTTCTACTGATGGCTGACATAGAAAGGCATCGTGAATAACAAGCTGTAAAGTATGAGATAAGCAGGTAACATTTGTCAAGTTTGCTTTTTTGTGGCCTTCATCATAGTTGCGTCATTTTCTTGCCATACAACATGCACTTTGTTGCAATCAATTTTCCATTCCGTCAAGATTTGTGTCAGTGCTTCAGTTGAGTTAGTAGCAGGACCAATGGAAACTGAAAGTCAGCCTACTTTCTGGGTCTAAAATTATCACGCCGCGGGTTGACTTAAATTTACTATTCGTATTTGACGGCGTCATACCATTCAGCTGTATATGAATAGTTCAATGAAGGCACTATTCGGCACTGAATCGAATATGAATTGGATATTTGATGCAGCCCTAATAACAATAATAGTGTGAATTTAATGTATATATTGTACTTCATGCATTAACCTTGAATATTGGTGCAAATTAAATTTTAAAATTAAGTTTATTATGTTGACAGCTGTATGAAATAATGCTAGACATTAAGCATAAAAGCACTCATGTTTTATGTGTCTGTAAAGATCAGTTTCCTAATTTTACTGGCACACTACTGCATAAAGTATAAATAAAATGAAATTTTTCTTTTCTTTTAAAAAAGACATATTTTTACCTCTTTTTTTGCATTTCTAGCATGTTTTGTGAGCTCGAAGATAATAGGGCACATGGTTTCTTAAGATGTTGTAAAAGGGTGGGGGACTTCTAGCATGTTTTGTGAGCTAGAAGATAATAGGGCACATGATTTATTAAGATGTTGTAAAAGGGTGGGGGACTTCTAGCATGTTTTGTGAGCTAGAAGATAATAGGGCACATGGTAAGAAAGGAATTCTGAATATTATGCAAGTGAGTTGTGAACTTTGAATAAATCTGCATGAAAATGTCGAGGATAATGTTCCAGTAGCAGACTGTATAACGACACTAGAGACTGTCTAGTTGATGCCATAACATATTATGCAGATCACTAATATCTGTATGGAGCTACCTGATGTATATTAAATATATATTTGAATTGTCCAACCTGGCCTTTGCCGTATCATTGATGTTGAAGTTTACGGCTGTGTTCGGGGATGGAATGACATACCCCTATTGGCACTTGTGAATGTAATAATCAAATATAAGCAGAAGAACCCAGCAAAATAAACCCCCTATATCTTAACATTCATGCTTCTTGTGTTAGAAGTATCTCAAAATACCAGCATGTTACCAAGTGTTTAAGATTTTGTCACGTATATTTGATTTTCAGGTTGAAACAAAATAAATGGAAAACAAATTCCAATTTCTGAATCAAGAAATAAAATAGGATTTAAATAAAATATTTTAAAGTAAATGTTCTTTTTAATTCTTGATAAAAACTTAAAAGTTAGCCAAGTGAGTTAAACTGATAGACCTCTATTAAAATATTTCATGTGCCATAAGCAATTGCTTATCACTCCAGTGGGTTACTAAAGGCCGCTAAGGGAGTAAAGAATACTAACAGTTATCCTCCAGGCATGTCATAAGAGGTGATTAAGGAGGCTTGGGCAAGGGACCAGTTACCACAACCTGTATACAACTTTTTACAACAAAAACTTTACCGAGTAATTTGTATATCATCTCTGTAGAGGTGTCCAGTTCTGCTTTGATAGCCTCTACTTGAATGTCATCAGGACAAGCACCTTGACCTTCTGTTAGAAGCTTTATGCCTTCCTTTATTTCTTCCTTAGTTGGTTTTTCACATTTTACTTGTAGCTCCTCAATAGCTGGCTGGAAGTCTGGGGGATTTTGTGGATCCAGTCTGTTGAGAAGTTGAGTCTGTTTTGTGGAACTGTCTGGGAGAGAGAAGAAATACCACCAGAATTTAATGAATGATCTCTGGTCAAACTGCCTTAGAAGGGAGACTTACAAAAGATTTACGTTTGCATTAATTACATGTGAATAATTGTATTATTGGTTCCAGAAAAAATATTTAACAGGTTCATCCTTAAGAACTTGTCTATGGGTAGAGATCAAACAGGTTCTTCTTCTTCATTTGTCATGAAAAGGACGTTGGTTGCGTTGTGTCCATTTACAGCAAAGCGGCGATATTTGCGCCTTTCGGTCAACACATCTGACTTTAGCACAGCATTTTTAGGACTGGGTTTGCCTTCCCTCTTCGATCCCTACTCTCTCAGCCAGACTGCAGTGATGCAGCCTGTTTCCAGGACCACCCTTTGGAGGTGAAGTAGGGTCTTGGTCAGCTCAGGTTTGCTGAACCTGACACAAGCAGTCAAGCTATGGGTCGCTTAATGCATTCTTCACTTTTGATGCGTCTTAGGTCTCACAAAGGTTCTAGGCAAAGCAGATCCTGTAACGATCTGAATGCTATATTGAGAATAATAGTGGAACAAAGTCTGGAATGGAAAGTATCACTTTACATTAGATTTGTGTGCTATGATAAGGCATTTGGCAGTGTAGACAGAGAACCACTTTGGAAAATGATGAGGCAGTATGGACTTCCATTGAAGATTATTAACTTAATGAAGAAAACACATGAAGAGTTGACATTTTTCACAAATGAAAACTTCAGAACTGGAGTGCAACAGGAAAGCCTGCTGCTGTGATTTCCCTTCCTACAGGCTATAGATTGGGTTGTGACAACAGCAACTTAAACCAATAGAACTCTATTGAACTCTGATTACACAGCTTCATAATCTAGATTTTACAGATGAGATGACGAAACTGTAATCAGATGTTGATTACACAGCTTCATAATCTAGATTTTACAGATGAAATGATGAAACTGTAATCAGATGTTGATTACACAGCTTCATAATCTAGATTTTACAGATGAAATGATGAAACTGTAATCAGATGTACGAGAGAATGAAAATACTTTATGAAAGGTGACAACAAGTGGGTCTGAAAATATACAAGGAGAAAACAAATATAATGAGAATAAATTCAGGAAATGATAAAAATATTGCTCTTGAAGAAACACCACAACAAAATGTAGAATCATACATACACTGTGGCAGCAATACAGACAATAATTTTTTTGGTTAAATTAGAAAAGGCTAAAACAGGAGCTTTAATTGCTTTGGGAAACCATGGAGATCAAAAGAAAGTAAAATCCAATACAAAAATCAGAACATTCTAATTTAAATGTCAAGTCAGTCTTATTGTATGACTTGGAGAACAACAAACACAACAATCAAAGAAGCAACACCCTTTCTTAGTTCATTAAAAAAATATGTCAAATATAAGACGACATGAAATGCAGAATTCCTCAAGAAAGACAATTTCAACAACCCTTTATTCTAGAATCTGAATGAGACAATTGTAATCTCATGTTACCATTTCTCTTCTTATGGTTTATAGATTGGATTATGACAACAACAATATTAACCAACAGAAATAAAAGTCAATTGATGGCAAGTAAAATTTTCTGCAAGAGATTTTCTGTCTGGACTAAAGATGAAAAAAAAAAAATACTTGAACTTTATACAAAATAAAAAAACAGACGTTTATATAATGGGTAGAAACCCTAAAACATTATGATGTTTGTGGTGGATGTGTATAAATAACACTTATTATGTTACACATTTATAATAAATCACCCGTGTGTTACCGGGGCCCGAAAGGGGAGCAAAGAATAGTAACACTGTCCCCTGCCAAGCATGTCGTAGAAGGCGACTAAGGAGGGTTGGGCATGGGGCCGGTTACCCCATCCTGTAAAAAAAATTTAAACCACAAAAAACTTCAACAAATATGGACAAGCCAATTAAGAAAAATAAAAGACATCCATCCAAGACAGGGGAAGGTCCTCTCGCAGGGAGGCATATGATGCAACACAGAGAAAGCCGAAAGGAGTCTGTGTTACTGACTAACCTTCTTTCTTCTAAGAGAACTTCCAGATTTGGCACCTCGAATGTTCGAACATTAAATGAACAAGGGAAAGTGGCACAAGTAGCAGCAGAATTGAGGGAATATAAAATCGAGGTTCTGGGAATGTGTGAAACAAAGTGGAAGGGGGTAGACAGGAAGAAACTCATCACAGGTGAATTGGTGCTGTCCTCAGGACATGAAGACGAAAGTTCACACCACAGTGAAGGAGTAGCTCTTATGTTATCTAAAGAAGCACAGAAAGCACTCATTGAATGGGAAGCCGTTGGATCCAGAATAATAACAGCTACTTTTAAAACAGCTAAAAAGAAAATAAATATAAATGTCATCCAATGTTATGCACCAACTAATGACAAAGAAGAGTCTGTGAAAGAAGCATTTTATACTAGACTACAGGAAATTATGGAAAAAGGGAAAAAGAAGAGACATCACAATTTTGATGGGTGACATGAATGCAAAGATAGGTACAGTCAACACCGGCTTTGAAGAAGTCATGGGAAAACATGGGCTAGGAATAATGAAAGAAAATGGGAAACTATTCTCAAACTTCTGTGCTTCAAATCAACTGGCTATAGGAGGAAGCATGTTTCCAAATAAGAGAATACACAAGGCAACATAAATATCACCAGACCATAGAACAGAAAATCAGATTGATCATATATGCATAAACAAGAAGTTTAGATCATCATTGCAGGATGTAAAGGTATATAAAGGAGCAGATGTGCCATCAGACCACCACCTTCAGATAGCCAAAGTAAAAATGAAACTCAAGAGATGTGCAGCAATGCAAAATTATAGACAACAATTTAATGTAGGACATCTGAGAAATCAAGAAAGAAGAGACAAATTTGCGGTCACAATATCCAACAAATTCTAAGTGCTCCCAATGGCTGGAAGATGTAGAGAATACAGAAGACTATTGGCAGCAAATCAAAACTGTATGGAATGAGACATGTGAAGAAATAATGGGGAAAAGGGAACGACAACAAAAAGCATGGATAACAACAGAAACCATCAATAAGATAAAAGACAGGAAAAACAAGAAAGCAGATTTAAACACAAGCAAAACCAGAAGTTCCAAAGCCAAGGCCCAAGAAGTGTACACAGAAGCAAACAAAGAAGTAAGAAGAAGTATCAAAAGAGACAAGAGGAAGTATTTTGAGGAGTTGGCAAGAGAGGCAGAAGATGCTGCAGCCAAAGGGAATATGAGAGAACTGTATAACAGCACAAAGAAGCTAACGGGGAAATAAAAGCAAACAAGTTCCTTCATAAAAGACAAGAATGGAAAACTGCTCAGCAATAAACAAGAGCAAATGAAGAGGTGGACAGAATATTTTGAGGACCTTCTCAATAGACCAGCTCCACAAAATCCCCCGGACATCCAGCCAGCAGAAGAGCTACAAATTAACGGTGAAAGACCAACGAAGGAAGAAATAAAGAAAGCCATAAAGCTTCTAAGAAAAGAAAAAGCGTGTGGACCTGATGGCATTCCAGCAGAGGTCATCAAAGCAGATATTGACACGGCTACAGAGATGTTATATAAATTACTTAGTAAAGTCTGGGAAAAGGAAGAGATACCAGCAGAATGGAAGGAAGGATATCTGGTTAAGTTGCCTAAGAAGGGAAATTTACAAGAGTGCACAAATTATAGAGGAATAATGTTACTTTCAGTGGCAGGAAAAGTATTAAATAGGATTATCCTTGAAAGATTAAAAGAGTCCATAGACAAGAAACTGAGAGATGATCAAGCAGGTTTTTGACAAAACAGATCCTGTACAGACTAGATAGCCACTTTGAGAATAATAGCTGAACAAAGTCTGGAATGGAATTCACCACTATACATCGGATTTGTGGACTATGAAAAGGTATTTGACAGTGTAAACAGAGAATCACTTTGGAAATTGATGAGGCATTATGGAGTTCCCCTGAAGATCATTAATTTAATAAAGAAAACATATGAAGACATGACGTGCAGAGTTCTTCATGAAGGACAGCTTACAGAACTGGTTGGCTTACAGGAGTGTGACAGGGATGCCTCTTGTCTCCATTTCTTTTCTTACTAGCAATAGACTGGGTTATGAGATCATCAACAACACACAACAGAAATGGAATCCAGTGGACTCTGACTAAGCAGTTGGATGATCTGGATTTTGCTGATGACTTAGCTCTTCTGTCCCATAACCGTAATCAGATGCAGGACAAATTGAAAACACTCAATGAGAGGTCACGGCAATTGGGTCTGAAAATACTAGGGAAAAGACAAAAATAATGAGAATAAATGCAGGTAATGATAACAGGGTTGAACTTGAAGAAACGCCAATACAAGATGTAGAATCGTACACATATCTTGGCAGCAATATAGACAAAGTTGGAGGGAAAGACAGTGATATCAAAATAAGAATACAAAAAGCAAGAGGAGCTTTCATTACATTGGGAAATATATGGAGATCAAGAGAAATCGGATCCAACACGAAAATAAGAATCTTCAACTCAAATGTGAATGGCTCTGAGACATGCAGAACAACAAAGACAACAACCAAAAAGCTACAGACTTTCATAAATGGGTGCTTGCGTAGAATAGAGGGATTAAAATGGTATGACAAGGTTACCAACGTGGAACTGAAGTCAAGAACTAGACAAGTGCCAGTGGAACAAGAGATGAGAAGAAGACAATGGTGATGGATAAGACACACACTGAGGAAACCTGTTGATAGCATTACAAGGCAGTCCTTGTTCTGGAGCCCCCAGGGCAAGAGAGGCAGAGGTAGACCAAGACGCACATGAAGAAGAGAGCTGGAAACAGAGGTAAAAATGATGAGGAGAACGTGGAAAGAACTTGAGATGATGGCACGTGACAGGAGGACTTGGCATGTGTTTGTTGAAGGCCTATGCTCCTTTGGGAGTGGAGGGATATGATGATGATAACCAATTTTCAGGTTGAACAGGGTAGGCCAAGATGGAACGAGAAGAGGCAATAACAGTCAGCTGTTAAGTGCCCGCTCTCCACCCATCACCTCTTCAAAACAACAACAACCCAACCCTAATCCTAACTGTAAATCGTACGAATACTGATGCGGAGCAGTCGGCGAACTTCATTGCGATATTACCAGTAGAATAATGGGCCAAAACACTTGATCGCCGGGGTGATCTTCTGGTGATCAAAATGCCTCCTTTTGTATAGTTCTGTATAGGCCTAGAGTTTCCTATCATCGCCACGCCCGACAAACACTGAGGTCGCTTTAAAAATAAAATTACAAATCCAACATGGAGGTCTCCAGTAACACTGCCCCTTAATCAAGAAATCGATAAACAACATCAAGCAGTTGTGAACCGTCATGGTCACCTATCCCAGCGGGCATGATACTTGAAGATGACAAAGGTCTATGTTCCTCGTATCTGTTTATAGGACCTCAAGATGCAGCAATAGTGAATGCAGTCAGCGACTCATAGCTTGACTGCCTGCGTCAGGACCAGCGAACCAGAGCTGGTCAAGACCGCACTCCACCTCCACGTGGTGGTCCTGGAAACAGTCTGCAGCAGTGCAGTCTGGCTGAGCAAGTGCGGATCGAAATGGGAAGGCTAACCCGGTCCCTAAAAAATGCCGTGCTGAAGTCGGATGTGTCGACCGAAAGGTCCAGATATCACAGCTTAGGCGCAAACAGACACAACGCAATCACCGTCCTTTTCAGGGCGAACGAGGAAGAAGAAGAAGTATCTGTTTATAAATAAGTGTAATAATAATGTTCATAACTTACACAAGGATTGTTGCAGCCCGTCGCAAAAATATATCGTAGTTGCCAGTGTTGCCACTTCTTTATTTTTTTTCTTTTTGAGTAAAACGAAGTGCATTTAAAAAAAAAGAAAAGGATGTTGACTATGAACTGTCAAGAATAAATTCATGTCGATTTTATGAGTAGCATAATATGGCACTTTAGGTCATTTCCTAATACTCGTGCTGTTATTGTTGCTCCGCGTAGAATATGTGTTGTTTCGTAACAGGAAGGGTTAGAATTAGGGTTCGGGTGAGGGTTAACCCTAATCCTAGCTGTAAATACTACGAAACAACACATAACTAAACATATTTTGTGCGGAGCAAAACAGCACGAGTATTAGAAAATTACCTTTTTGGGCCAATCATGGATTGCGTAACTGAAATTTTTTTTTTTTTAAATACATTTTACATGCAACTTTGGAAAAAAAAACAAGTTTTTCTAAAATGCACCAATAATAACATAAATATGCACCAAACTGCCTAAGTAAATGTGTTGAACATATTCTATCAATGTGCAAAAATAATCTGTACCGTCTGTTCTGTATCTTTCGCCAAGTGGTTCAGTTTCTAACAGCTGGTGCCAACATATCCTTTGAAAATGAACATCCATAGTGACAAATTATTTATACATGCTTTTTAAAAAAAAGTCAGACTTCAAGTCTGTTTCATCATAATACCCATATCTAAGGAAGTATCTCAGATATAGTAAATTGTCTATCTGTGCAGCAGTGGTATACTAGGGGGTGGTCCGCCCCGGTGTATGAGGCAGGAAGGACCGTGTGTTGCCGTGTACGTCCTTCCTGCCTTCTACACCGGGTTACTGCCTGGAAGGGAGTACCATCAGATAGGCCTACTATTAAGATAGTAGGTCTACTTATTGTTAAAAATATACTGGCAAGTGTATTTTTTTTATGGTGGAAGATGCCACAGGTAGGATCCGCCCCGGGTGCCAAATACTTTAACACTTTGCTGTCCAAGTTCGACGATCTTCAAATTTCTGCTATTTACCCTTGCTGGACAAATTCGACGAGAGTCGATTTAGTAAAACTACGAAAGCAGCAGGCCATCGTATCGATAGTTTTACGAAACAAGCCTAATCCAGGTATTTGTAGCATTCCAGAGGAAGTCATAGTTTACAATTGTTTCAGTTATTTTCAGACAAAAGCTAACGCTACTTGTGGTTGCCATATTGTGAAACCCCACAATGAGGACCTCCCCCTTCCCTTCCTCCGCAAACCAACTCGGTCCCTAGAGTTGAGCATGAAGTCCTAAAAAAAAACATTTTCTAACTACAAGAGTTACACTAATACACAGTGATGAACCTTTACTTTTGGACGCCTTGTGACTTAATAAATTATATTAAGCTATTTCATTTTAAAATGTGTTTTGGAGCGTTAACAAAATGTCTAGTAGCAGAGAATGTGAAAAAATAATGTGACTTACAGAAAGCAAAGGTGGTCCACACTTTCTAATCACTGTTGAGCCCATGTACGAGCTCGTATATTTGTCACTAGATTTTGTTTTAAAAACAATTCACCATTGTGCATCAAACAATCAAAAAAAAAAAAAAGTTTTGCATGTAAAGTGTCTGAAATTAAATTTAACAAAAGCAATTCCTTTTACAGATATGATGGTTAATATGTTTCTTTCTTTAGTCTACTGCGCTTGTATGCGTGAAACTAGTCTTTCAACACACGCATTATGAGCTGGTATCGCAATAAATAACTGGGCTATCTTCACAATCTTATTGTATTACTCTTGCACTTGTACAGTATTCAATGTAGTTGTACCACTTCTTGTGACTTGAAACTAACATTCCATCATATCTCATAACCCTCAGCTCCACAAGGAGCATAGGCCTTCAACAAACACATGCCAAGTCCTACTGTCACGTGCCATCACGTGACGTATAATGAAAATATAGCCTACAGTAATCTGACAGCCTTGTAATCCCGCTAGCGTTCTATAATTGACTTGCAAAAACTTGCATTTTTCTGCCTGTCTTACTCACACAAGCTTAAATTTCATCCACATCTCTTCGCCTTGAACACAAACAAACGAAGTTGTTTACCAACTTTCGCGACCTGCCAGTCATAACAGGCAGCGAATTACGTTTGTTAATCAAGTTTCTCACGTGAGCTGATCTGTCAATCATCGGATATCTGACAGACTTCACGTGGGAAAACACCGGGCCTTTTTGAAGTAGACGTACGGGAAAAATATTTCCCCAGCTACCCTTTGAAGTTCGTACATAGAGGATAGTTAACGCTTTGATCTTCAGAGGCGGGGAAAATCTATGTGAACCCGGTTGCACGGTTTTACGTCTCTGATGTCGATTAGCAACGCCAGACAGAGCGACAGTGAAAGCCTTTTATCTGGGGAACTTAGGTTTCTGATTCTCTGTGATGCACAGTAGTGTAAAAAGTAGCATCATGTATAGATCATACATCCATGATGATATATAAACTGTGTCTTTCTAAACCTGCTATCAGTCGTCACTCAGAATTTTTCGGATAGTCTAAACACGTAGTCTAGAACCATTGTGGAAGATGTGTTAATAGTATTCGTGGGGATTGTCATTCTGATGTTCCGGTAAGAGAAAATTAGTGATTATGTGTTAAAGTGTTAAAGCATATCATTATAATTCACTGTGATTTTCTAGCGTTAAAACTAGTGAAATAATAACGTGTAGCTGTTTTATACCAGATGTTTCAGTTATAATGTTAATTTTTACCACCCGCTCTCTCACACAAGAAGAGACGTTTCAGTTGACTAAGTCTATGCTAGGCACAACTGATAGTAACAAGAATTCTCATTATATTTCATTTTGTGTATTTATAGTAAGTGACTATTATTTAATACTATACGATGACCAACAGACGCCGACAATTTAATAGATATTAACGACAGGCGATATTTATGTATTTAATTTATGATATTTATGCGGATCGTTAACGCACGCGCAAAGGGACGGGGGAGTTTTGCATAACTTCATTTGACCTGAAATTGCAGCGTGGGCAAACAGCGAAGCGTGATAGGATGGGCTAAAATTACTTTGTGACTTTTAACTTTAATCAAGACTGACGGAATGGAAAAGAGATCGTCTTGTGCCCTTCCGTGTATATATAGAATAGTAGCATCTTTTTCATAAATGTCTCGTTTATTTCTCGCAGACCTGGTCGAAGAGAGGCCTGCAGTCTTGCTTTTACTTCATTTATTGATTGGTAAATGTTGTCTTTTTCTTGGCTGGTGCGTCCCCAAGTTCATTTGTGAACAGGATTGGCCAAAGAGAGAAATAAACATTTAACTAATAAATTTAACAGGAGTAGGTAAGGAGTGAGTGAGTGGCCACGTATGACAGAGAGAGAGAGTGAATATTTTTCTTTGTTATAGAAACTGTACCATCCTTGATTTTGCTTAAAATTGTTTACTTTACTGGATAGCATTTAGTAGGAACTTTGTTTTCTTTACTGTCTATTCTGTAACATAGTGCTAACCTTTGACCTTTGAATTATTACTTTTTTTGGGTTCTTTTCTCAAGAGGAGAAGGGCACATTTATTCAGTTATTTCCTACGTATGTAAATCTGATTTTATTTGATCTTTCTTTAGATATTTGTTGTTGTGAACTTTAAGTAATAATAAACAACAAAAAGAACTTAACTTTGTGTGATGGTCAGACCCATACCCAATTAACTAGAGGTTTTTTAACGATTGTGTCTCTTGTTGTTACATAGCTGTTTTTGTGTGCGTGTTTGTGTGTGTGTGTGTGTAAACATTTTTTATATATATATATATATATATATATATATATATATATATATATATATATATATTCTTTGATAATTAGCCGCCGACCGCCAAAGCAGTCAGTGGCCATCACGCCTTGGCCTAGTGGCGTCTTGTAGGTCAACAACAAATTGATTTCACTTTGCTCGATCGGTGGCCATCCTTCGTACAGTGCCTCAACTCTGGTTCATTCTTTGCATCTCAGCCTCCACAGTCCTCCGCCAGGTTGTTTTTGGTCGGCCTCTCTTTCGTTTTCCTTCAGGGGTCCATAGCATAGCTGTTCTTGAGATAGCATCGGGGTCTCTTCTGATGACATGACCAACCCAGCTCCAGCATCTGCCAGCTATGATGATGTGCATGTCCTCTTGCTTGCTCCGAATAAGCAGATCTTGGTTGGTGATGGTATTTTATATGGGGAGGGAAAGATTGTCTTGTACTAAATTATAGCCGCATAGATAGGATAGACGAGAGAAACTTAATCATTCCAAAGACAGATCTTCTCGTTAAGCTATTCATCCGTGAAATCTATTTCACACCTTTTATTTCTCACGTACATATGACCACCCACTCTACTCAGACGGAACCATAAATAACTTTCAAACCTATCTGATTACGACACATCATCTCAAGTTCTTTCCACGTTCTCCTCATCATTTTCACCTCTGTTTCCAGCTCTCTTCTCCAATTGCTTCTTCGTCTACCTCTGCCTCTCTTGTCCTGGGGGTTCCAGAACAAGGACTGCCTTGTAATGCTATCAACAAGTTTCCTCAGTGTGTGTCCATCGCCATCGTCTTCTTCTCATCTCTTGTTCCATTGGCACTGGTCTAGTTCTTGTCAATCAGTTCCACATTGTCCATAAATAAATATTAGACAAACATGAAGGTATGTTTTCAGGCACTCGTAAGAAATAAAGAAGTAGAACACTAGACAACAGAAAAACAACAGTCGTGAGTGGCTTCTCCAGGAGTCGAATCCAGGACCTTCCGTGCGACAACATTGTCCACATTGTCCATGTTTGTTGAAGTTTTTATTTTTATTTTTTTGGTTTCCATCATATGTGACGACACATTTCTTCAAATTAGAGAAGTGATCGGGTAGCAAGCTGACTTCTAAATTAAACGCTACGCTATTACCAATAGAGATAATCTCCCATTTTTACGTGGGGTACCGCCAGAGTGAAGAATACTATTAATCGTCCAATCACTGGAAATACGGACTAAACTGGGAATTCCCAAAAATGTATGCGGACAGTAATTTTAACCGCCAAAATGTCCACATAAATGAGGGCGTATGGTAACCATAATTTGACGAGTATTCCACTGACATTGAACAACTTCACTAAAAACTGGAAAAAGATCATTTTTTAAAACATCTCCCGAAATTTCTATAAGTAGCCATATACTGTATATTCCAGATGGCAACCGTGATCATGTGACCAATTTGCATAAAATATGTATTTTGGGTGACTTTGTACAATATTTTGGACGATACTGTGAGCGACTTAGGATTATCTATGTTCCCTTCCAGTCATTTCTGCCCATAGGAGCGTACCTCCCGAAATAACTTTCGGTAGCACGAGGTTGGGCAATTGTAGATCAAGCTGTTGCCCATGCAGCAAGACCCGGCCTGGACGTCAGAGGAACGGTCTAGCCGTTACAGTCTGACACCAGTAGCAACAGCCTGTCACTAGTAGGATACGGAACTTGCCCTCGATCCATCTTCCCTTTCAGTCACTTATGACTATATAAGGGTAAAATTGCCACAGTTATCCAAGTAGGATCGTGTCATCTAAGGAAACTCGACTGATTTAATGAGCCATTCGCGGTTTCATCGTGAGACAGTGGGAAGGCTTAGGATTATTCGGGCGATATTTTGGGCGATTCTGGGCTTTCCCGGATGTTATTTTGGGTTACATCGGAAGATATTTTGGGCGACTTTAGGCATATTTTGGTCACTTTGGGCTATATTTTAGTCGACTTTTTAGCCGACTTTGACCTATCTTGGTCGATTTTTTAGGCTACTTTGGTCGATACTTTGTTCGACCTAGTAATATTTTTGATGACTTTGGGGGATATCTTGATCGACTTCCGGCTATTTTGACAGCTGAGTAGGAAATTTTGGTTGACTCTGGGTTACTTTAGGCGATATGCAGACGATATTTTGGGCGGCTTTGAGTGATATTTTTGTCAAGTTTGGCTATGTCGTTCGATATTTTGGCCTAATTAATATGAAACAAATATAAAGGTATGTTATCAGGCACTCGTAGGAAATAAATCCCGGGTAAGCCACTCATGCCTGTTGTTTTTCTGTTGTCTAGTGTTCTACTTCTTTATTTCCTACGAGTGTCTGATAACATACCTTTATATTTGTTTCATATTAATTTACTGTTTACAGGCCTCGGGTTTCCCTTCCTTATGCGTAATAGATATTTTGGTCTACTTACTTACTTAATCGTTCCTCTTCTACCGTGAGGTGTAGAGGTTTGGAAGAGAGAGCGCCAGACTATTCTATCGGCTGTCTTCCTTCTGGCCTGGTTCCATTCTAGTCCTCGGTCCTTCAAAGATTGTCTAATGTTGTCCTCCCAGCGGACTCTGGGTCGTCCTGGGGGTCTGGATCCCTGGCTCTTTGTTTCCCATGCTTGTCATGGTAGCCGATCTTCTTATTTTGGTCTACACCGGGCATTATTTTGGGCTACTTTTGGCGATATTTATGGCTTTTTCGGGCGAAATGTTTGATGATTTTGGCAACTTGGGCTTTTTTGGGGCGATATTTTAGGCGACTTTAGGCTATCTATTCTATATTTTAGAACCTCTGTCATTCTGTATTAAAAGTCCAGTTCCTTATTTTTACTCGGACAATTCCTGGTATATCTGCTAGTTAATCTATATTTTAGAACCTATGTCTGTTTGTCTTTAGTGAGGTTACTTCAGGGGAAGTTAATTCAAGAGACGCAACAAGTTATTTTGCTAATGAAATTGAATTGTTTCCCAAATAAAAGTTAATCTTTTATTAACAAATTTAAAAAATAAAAAATTTCACAAGATCAGGAGTGAGATCTGTTTTTTTTTTTTTTTTGTACTTAAAAAATATATTATTATTAAAGAATATGAAACATATATGATTAGTAAAAATATATTATTATTAAAGAATATGAAACATAAATGATTAGTAAAAATATATTATTACTAGTGGATATTCCCATCGTAGCTCGAGTAAAAAAAAAAAAAAAGGAACATTCACTAGCAATGCAAAGTGGAAGGAAATTCTAGATGAGCTGCTCCCTGGTTTACACATACATCCATAGACATGAATTTAAAGGCAGGGATTTCCGTCTAAAAGTCGTGATATTATGTACCTCATGTCCAAGTCTCAAATATTTGGACGAGTGTTACGTCACATGTATTCCACAGAATGGCTCAATAGAAGATGTTACCCTATACCCATCTTTTGATTTGGCTATTTTCAAAATTACCCTCTACTTTCTTACTTACTTAGTCGTTAAATTTATACTGTGAAGTGTAGAGGTTTGGAAGAGAGCGCCAGACTATCATATCGCCTGTCTTTGGGGGTTCTTTGAGGGAAATTGTACCCGCCAGAAGAATCTAGCCAGCCGTGCCAAAAGTATTCAGCCAGTTTACAATCCAGGGTTGCCAGTCTAGAAATATCTATTTATATTCCTGAGTTTCGCTCATGTATGTTGACGTGTTCACACACCACTGAATTTCAAAGACAAGTCCGTGTTCAGCCTACTATAAAACGTTTAAAAAACTGTAACGCATAGCACACTAACACTGAGCAAAATCAACTTCCTTGAATACACACTCGAAAACAACTGAAACATTCGAGCCGCCAAAATAGAACCGTCGGAAAAAAAATCAATTCTTAAGTAGCCTATGATTGGCTAATCTGGGTCACGCGAGATTGTCATTGGTTGAATTGAATAAGCTGCATCATATTAAGAAGTGTGGGAAACTGCTCACTGAACTGACTGGGAATCCCGAGACAGTGTGTGTATACATATATATATATATGTATATATGTATATATATATATATATATATATATATATATATATATATATATATACATATATACATATATATATATATATATATATATATATATATATACAGGGTGTCCGAAAAATAACTGGTTTTTTTCCTTTGTTCCCATCTCTGGTCTTGGTTAGAACAGGAATCATGTTTCTGCTCGTTGCTAGAATGAGCCTTCTCTTGTGTCTTAGCTTTTGAGCTGTTCTCATTTACTACTTCGTCAAGGCTGGGTGTTTATTTTTGGTCATGTGTTGTAGAGGTTGCCTGGTCACTACACGTTGGAGCCATCACTCCGACATCTTGTTTTAGAAGTAATGTTGCTTTATCAGGCATCGGAGTATGGTTGGCCTCTGCCGTCGAAGTTTTGTGTTGCTCATTTATGGAACGAACGAACGAACGAACTTTTTTTTCAAAGGGTTAAGAATTGGGTACGCAGGCCCGTCTGACATTCTGCCCTTCCTCTCTCTCTCATCATGTATACTGTATCCTTTTATCCTCACATTTACTTTAAGCATTATTAAGGCATTTATCATTATAAAAGTAATATAACATCAAACATTTGCAATAATCATCATAATTAAAGTATGTTTTTAAAATAAATAAAGATAGATAGATAGATAGATAGATAGATAGATAGATAGATAGATAGATAGATAGATAGATAGATAGACAGATAGATAGACAGATAGATAGATAGATAGATAGATAGATAGATAGATAGATAGATAGATAGATAGATAGATAAATAGATAGATAGATAGATAGATAGATAGATAGATAGATAGATAGATAGATAGATAGATAGATAGATAGATAGATAGATAGATAGATAGATAGATAGATAGATAGATAGATAGATAGATAACGAACGAACGAACTTTATTTTCAAAGGGTTAAGAATTGGGCACGCAGGCCTGTCTTACATTCTGCCCTTCTTCTCTCTGTCATCTTACATACCGTATCCTTTCAATAGCACATGTATTTTTAGCATTATTTAAGCGTACAACATTATCGAGGTAAAATAATAACATACATTTGTAACATCCAGACATAATCAAATTTAAGGGGGGAAAAATTTATTAATTAAAATAGATTAACAAAAATTAATACCTTAAAAAAAATAAAAAAAATAAAAACTAACAAACACAATCAAAACCATTCATACAGTAAATAAAACATAATTAGAAACGTAATCAGATAATGGTGGCATATAATAAGAACTCGTGACAATTTGGAAATCTGCTGAATTAGCTGGGACTTCATGTGTTCTCAGCGCATGCAGAAAATGTTCCCACAGGTGAGCAACTTTGAGTCCCAAGCAGATACTGCCACAGGGAGTGAATTGTTGACGCCTCCACTACACGAGATCCAGTTTTATGACCTATGCTCCTTAGAGAGGTAAATGGTATTAACTGAAAGATGAGAATCGTGCATATAGGCCCGTTTTGCATTTATCCCTTCCTCTTACTCATCTTTTATTGCTAGGTATCCAGACATTCTCCAGCATACTTAAGGTATTAGTTCAATGGCGATGCAACATTATAAGTAGTATAAAAGCATACATTTACAGTATCTGATTACAATTAAGAAGTAAGGTATATTAAAATGAAAAACTAGATCATCAGTGTATTAGATAATAATAATTCGAAACATAATCCCTTAGGGCGGCATATAATCCGCACTCATAATGTATTTGAACAGTCTACGATTATATGAGTAGGGACTGTGCATGTTTTTCAGGTCATGTGGAAGATTGTTCCAAAGATGAGCAGCTGAGTAAGCCAAGCTCTTCTTGTACAAATCTAGCCTCGGCTTGGGTAAATCTAACCGGTTTAAGCGCTGACTACGTTTTTCATTGAATTTGAAAAGTGGCCACAGATACGTTGGAGCATTATGTGACAAGATTTTGTGAGCGAATTTAGCTTTGTTAAATAGGAAGCGCTTTCTAAGGGGTAATATTTTAAGATAGTTATATAGATCTATACAATGTGTTTGGTGTTTATCAGCAACTAGGCGCACTGCACGTTTTTGAAGTGAATGAAGCCTTTTTGTGTTGGATATGGAACAACCATCCCAGATTGTGGAACAATAGTCTAGGTATGTTTGTATGTGAGATGTGGAGAACATTTTCCTTGCCCCCACATCCAGGAAGTGTTTGATTTTGGCTAATTTGTAAACTGTTTGTGCCGTTAGCTTTGTGAGTGCACTTACATGTGAGTTCCAACTTATGTGCTGGTCAACAGTTAAACCTAGAGTTTTATGTTCATTTACGTTTTCAATTAGTGATGTTCCAATGTAGAGCTGAAGTGTTTTCTGCGAGTTTTTTAGTTTTTGTCTGTTTGATATTAACATACATTTCGTTTTACTAATATTTATTTGCATTCGATTCTCGTTGCTCCACTTAATAATGTTATGTGTATCAGTCTGTAAAGATAGTTCTAGTGCAGTGCAAATTTTGTCACTAGTGTAAACAGTACAGTCATCGGCAAACAGGTCACAGGATGAATGTTTGATGTGCAGAGGAAGATCATTAATGTATACGGCAAAGAGAAGAGGGCCGAGAATAGAGCCCTGGGGAACACCGATATCGACAACAGCTGGGTTGGACAAAGATTTATTGTAAGACACCACGTGTTGTCTGTCTGTCAGGAATGATTTAATTAACTTTACCAGTTTATGATTTACTTTTATTGTTTCTAATTTTCTTATTAAAATAGTGTGATCTATCATATCGAATGCTTTTTTAAAGTCTACAAAGATTGCTCCACATAAAGTATCGTTATTGATGTTTAGATGCCAGTTATCTATCATTTTTGTTAAGGCTGTGTGACATGAATGTTTTGGTCTAAACCCCGACTGACTATCAACAAGCAGGTCATTATTAGCTAGGTGTTCTATTGCTGTTTTGTGTATGTATTTTTCCAGTGGTTTGGACAGCGATGATATAAGAGAAATGGGCCTATAGTTACCAAGGTTGTTATTATCTGATGAACCAGGTTTAACAAGAGGGTATACTTTAGCGATTTTAAAGGCAGATGGAAAGTAACTCCTTGCGATACATTGATTATATATGTATGTTAGGGTATCAGTAATAGCTGGTGCAGCATAACGCAGTATTCGATTATTGATTCCATCAAGTCCCGATGAGTTATTATCTTTAAGATAAATAAGATAGTTATGAACTTCGTTAACTGTTATAAAAGGAATGTCGCATGGAATGGTGTTAGTACACTTGTTCTCGCAGAACGTAGTTAATTCGCTGAAGTCACAAGGGAAAGAAGGTATGGCGGATTTTATATTGTGGATGTCTGCCTGAAAATGATTGCTGAAGTCTGTACAAGTAAATGAAGTATTGGGATTTTGTGAGTCAGGCGAATTTCTTTTGTTCACCAAGGTATTGATTGCCTTCCATATATTTCTACTGTTGCTTTTGCTTTTAACTAAATGACTAAAGTAGTTTTTCTTTTCTCTGCGAATTAAATATTGTACTTTGTTCCTTGCTGCCCGATATGTAATGATGTCCTTATTATTGTGCGCTCGATCCCTCTGCCTCATAGCGTCAAGTACTTCTTGTGTGATAAATGGAGATTTTATTTGTCCTTTTACGCGAATTTCTTTAGTAGGCGCATGCTTATTAAAAATACTATAAAGTGTCCGTGTCCAATATGCAATGGCGTCATCAGGATCAGGAAATTGGTAAACATCAGCGAAAGGCGCATTTCGCAAATCATTTAAAAATAATTCTTGGTTGAAATTTTTTAGACTTCTATATTCAATACTGATGTGTTTATTTTTTGGAGATTTGTACCCATTTTTTTGCCCAAGTGCAACATATGGGATAGTGGTCACTCATAGCAATAGTAGGGATGGAACATTCTATAATGTTTTCTGGACAGGTTACATATATGTGATCGATCAGTGTGGATAATGTTCTTGTTACTCTGGTAGGTTTGTTGACTATTTGTTTCATGTTGTACGATGCTATGATGTTGGTCCATATTTGGTTTGGCTTATGCATATCGATATTAAAATCACCAAAAAGAATAATTTCATTAACTGTAGTAATAACTTTATCCATCATGTTCGTGAAATCTTCAAACCATGTTGTTCCTGCACTGGGATTACGATAAAGATATCCGATTACAATAGATCTTTGCTTTTGTGGCTTTACCTCTAACCATATGCATTCTATATCTATGGTCTCTAAATCGTTTCTGCGTCGATAACTGACAGAAGTGGAAATATAAACTGCTAAACCTGTCTCTAATTGTTTACTAGAATCTCGCCGAATAGTTTTAAACCCATTACGTGCAATGTCACCATCTGTTATTTCCTCATTCAGACGACTTTCTGAAAGTCCAAAAACATGGAAATTTTGATTGAGAACTTGTGTGAGTTCTGGAAGTTTACCTAAAAGATGGTTTACATTCAGATGGCCAAGTCGTAAACCATTCATGGTTAGTAACTGTTCATAAGTACCTGGCATTTATGCTATGTAAAGAAGCTTGCGCTCAAATAAAAAGGTAAATAAATACTAAATTTAACAAATTTTACCAAGGAAGGTGAATTTATGGTGGTATTAATAAGTGGGACACTTTAAACATTAATTACAAACAATTCAGCTAATTAAATTACGTGAAAAATAAGTGAAAAGTGTAACAAATCAAGCGCTCATATCAGACAGGCAAACAGTGTTTAAAAAAATAATAAAAATAAATAAATGAAATAAAAAAAAAATATATATATATATATATACATATATATATATATATATATATATATATATATATATATATATATATATATATATATATATATATATATATATATATATATATATATAAACCGCAATCAACAGTTGCTGATGTTACAGAGACAACTAGGGAGGCCAACAGTCGCTGTTAATGTGGAGGAGATGGTTGTTGAAAATAGAAGTGGGGTGGATTTGGTCGTGATAGATGATGCATTTGGTTGAAAGCGGGATGTTGAGGTACAGTTGTTGAATAAGTGGGGTATTCCGGCAAGTACGACCTCCAAGTGTAAGGTGCATAGTCCAAGAGTCGTTGTTGATGTAGGAAATTATGAAAGGCTGGGTATGTGGGTTGATGTGGGTAAACAAGTGACGACAGCGATGATGGGTAACTCTCATTGGTGTCTGGGACGACAGCGGACATGGTGGCATTTTTGTTGATGAAGGCTGAGCAGATTGAATTGGATCACTTACAGACCTTTGAAAATGAAGTGGGTCAAGTCGGTGTTGTTGAGGAGGGTCGTCTGTGGCAGAAGGTTGTTGAAGGCATACATTGTTGGTTTCCTGCACATCCGTGGTGCTAAGAATAGGTATAACGTGATGATCCTGATTGTCTGATGATTTTGAGCGGCTGGTGTTTAAAGTTATGGGTAGTGATGGAAAATGAAGGTCATAATTGGCGTTAGATGAGTAGCTATTTGTATTCACATGGTGTTTGGGTGGATATATGGATGCTGATGTGCGAGTTGGGCCTTTAAGTGTGCTTTCTGGATATTTTATATTTGTCGCTAACATACTGGTCCCTTGGCTGGACAATGTAATATCGCCGCTGTAAATATACTTCCTAGGGGCTCCAGATGTGGCAAGGAAGACCGAGCTGTGATCTATGAAAACATGCTCATTCTTGAGGCAGTGTTTTTTAAGTATAGCATTGTTAGTTTCAACACATTTGTGGTAATAGGCACGGACTGGCGGGATAATAGAGGAAAAATAAATTTTGGCATTATGGAATAGGGACCGAAATATGAATGTGATCTCGTTTAGGTCTGTCTGTGACAGTTCAATGTCTTTTATTGAGTCTGACAGACCTATGTGCACAGTTACTCTAGTTACAGAGAGATCAGGCGAAAACCGTTTAAGGAAGGTCAGTAGGTCGTGAGTTGATGCCCAGTTCTTGAAGCGAACAGACACCGAATCAGTATCACCAGTTAATAGTTTTGACTGTTGAAGCTCCTTCATGGTTTGGTCCCCAAAGATGAGATGTTTTCTTCTGTTCGTGTGGTTGCCAGTGATAACAGCTGTTGATTCCTTTGTCCCAGTTGTGCTGTGGCTGCTAGAAGTCTTGTGGTGTGTGCTGGCAGCTGCCGGTCGAAGGGGCGGGTGGCGATTTGAAATTTTGACCGGAATTCTGCAGACACTGGCTAAACAGTAGAATAGAAAGAAAAAAAAACAACAACAAATAGTAATGCGTCTTACAAGGAGAAAGGACAAGAAAAACCTACGTTGCGGCCACAAGGCCTTCGTCAGGGACAAACAAACAAGAGACAGGAGGGAAAGAAAGAAAATGAGAATTAAGTAGAGAACATGAAACTATAAAAATAAGAGAAAAACAACTCCCTTATTGTCCAGTCACATGTCCAGTCACAGAGAAGCAAGATGGCTGCCACTAAACCGGAAAACGGAAGTCGATAGTACATTAAAAACAAAAACAAAAAAAATTATAAGAAATAATGAAAACAAGGACCGGAAAAGAGTGAGGAAAAATAAATAAATAAATAAGAAATATATAAAGTGACTACACAAGTTAGCTGAGCGCATATATCCAGAGTCACAGTGTGGATTCCGAGCTGGCAGATCAACAACAGACATGATCTTCTCTCTCCGCCAGCTTCAGGAAAAATCAAGAGAGCAGAAAAGACCATTATATATCGCCTTTATAGACCTCACAAAAGCATTCGACCTGGTTAGTAGGGATGGACTCTTTAAAATCCTCCTGAAAATAGGCTGCCCTTCTAAAATGCTGGAAATGATAATGTCATTCCATGACGGCATGAATGGAACAGTCCAATATGCTGGAAGCACGTCACAGCCCTTTGATATACGAAGTGGCGTTAACTCTTAAAGGCCGGAACGACGCTGGTAGCGTACATCCGCAAAACCCCTAGAAGCCGAAACGACGTTGGGAACGTCACTTTTGTGTTCCGTGAAATTTGTTCCATATTTTTGTTATGACTCATAACTGAATACTAATTGTAGAATATCACTAAAAATCTTCATATTCTAATTCTACATTCATTTATCTTTACTGTGATGTATAATATGTGTGTCTTTGTTGTGTAATAAGTCAGAAACTTTAGAATTTATAAAGGTACTGCTTTAAGGTACAACAATAATTCTGGCAAAACTGATGAAAAAATTCCGGCCTGCAAGAGTTAAACAAGGCTGTGTTCTGGCTCCGACCCTCTTCGGAATCTTCTTTGCCTTACTCTTGAAACATGCATTCAGAGATGCAACTGAAGGAATATGCCTTCACACTAGGTCAGATGGCCGTCTGTTTAATCTTTCAAGGCTGAAGGCAAAAACAAAAATAAGAAGGGTCACTATAAGAGACTTGTTGTTCGCTGATGATGCTGCAGTCGTCACTCAAAGCCAGCAGGAGCTTCAGAGCTTGATGAATCGCTTCATTAAAGCATGCAAGGACTTTGGCCTCACAATAAGTCTAAAGAAAACGAATGTGCTGAGTCAGGATGTGGGTGCTGCACCAGTTATCACTATCGATAACTATGAATTGGCAGTGGTGCACCACTTCACATACCTAGGGTCTACCATCAATGACAAACTCTCACTAGATACAGAAATCGACAGCCGCATTGGCAAAGCTGCAGCTACCTTTGCCCGCCTCACATCGCGTGTTTGGGGAAACTCTAAACTCACAATGAAGACCAAAGCTGCGGTATATAATGCCTGCGTCACCAGCACACTCCTATATGGCAGCGAGACCTGGACGACCTATGCTAAGCAAGAAAGAAGGCTCAATACCTTCCATTTGCGGTGTCTACGCCGCATCCTCGGCATCTCGTGGAAAGATAAAGTGACAAATGTCGAGGTGTTGTCACGTGCTGGCCTTCAAAGTATGTATACGCTTCTTAGACAGCGCAGACTTCACTGGCTTGGCCATGTTCGCCGCATGGATGATGGTCGCATCCCAAAAGATATCTTCTACGGACAGTTAGCAGATGGCAAGAGAACAGTTGGGCGACCACAGCTGAGGTTCAAAGATGTGTGCAAGAGAGATATGAGGGCACTGGACATGGATCCAGCAACATGGGAGGATGAAGCTGCCGATCGCACTAAGTGGCGATGCTATTTACGGCGCCACCTCAGATTGGGCGAAGAGAGGCTCACACAAGAAGCAGAGGTGAGGAGAAAACGTCGAAAGGAGCACCAGGAAAATAAGCAGCTGAGGGCTGTCACCTCAGGGGCGCATTCCCATAGTCAGTTATGACTGAAGGGGCTATTATTATTATTATATTATTATTATTATTATATAAAGTGAGGGAAAAGCGATGTAAAAAAAAAAAATACATTTAAAAAAAATAAATAAATAAATAAAAAATAATAAAAATAAATAAATAAAATAAAAATAAATTAATTATTTTAAAAAAAAATAAATAAATAAATAAATCAAAAATGTTTTAAAATAAAACAAATTTAAAAAAAAAAAAAAAAAAAACATGGGTGATCACATCAAAGTAGACAGTCATAATACAGTAAGGACTAAATAGAGAAAGGCGTCTCAGACAAAAGAATGTTGGGTATTCAAGCCGTATGGTTTAAGGCAACCCATAAGATGGATGAGGCGTTGTTCCTGGCGAAACCGACTGTTGGCGTCCGAGGAACAGGATCTGATGGCTGTCACCTGGATGTCAGTGGCACCATGGTGGTCAGGGCCATTGAAGTGGATGGCAACAGGTGTGGATTTAAACTGAGAGATGTCGTAGAAGTGTCTGCAGAATCGGTCGCCCAGTCGTGTGCCCGTTTGGCCGATGTAAGTAATGGTGCAACGTTTGCATATAATAGCATAGATGACGTTGCGTGACTCACATGTGAAGCCATGGGTGATGGTGAACTTGGCATTAGGGAACGAGACTGAACGTGTTTCGATAACATACTGACATGTCTTACATCGTGTTCGGTTCAAACCCCACCATAACACCTCCTCTGATAGAGTCAAGTTAATAATGACCTATCACCCTCACAACACTGCTGTCAAAAGGATCCTGTATCGTCACCTTCCTCTCCTCCAAGCTGACCCAGAGGCGATGGAAGTGTTTAGAGAGCCAGCCTTGCTGGCATATAGACGGGATAAAAATTTGAGGGACCTCCTAGTCCACAGCCGTTTGAAAACCGTCAACGATGGCCACTTTGGGACCAAGCCATGTAACCGAACACGATGTAAGACATGTCAGTATGTTATCGAAACACGTTCAGTCTCGTTCCCTAATGCCAAGTTCACCATCACCCATGGCTTCACATGTGAGTCACGCAACGTCATCTATGCTATTATATGCAAACGTTGCACCATTACTTACATCGGCCAAACGGGCACACGACTGGGCGACCGATTCTGCAGACACTTCTACGACATCTCTCAGTTTAAATCCACACCTGTGTCCATCCACTTCAATGGCCCTGACCACCACGGTGCCACTGACATCCAGGTGACAGCCATCAGATCCTGTTCCTCGGACGCCAACAGTCGGTTTCGCCAGGAACAACGCCTCATCCATCTTATGGGTTGCTTAAACCACACGGCATGAATACCCAACATTCTTTTGTCAGAGACGCCTTTCTCTATTTAGTCCTTACTGTATTATGACTGTCTACTTTGATGTGATCACCCATGTTTTTTTTTTTTTTAATTTGTTTTATTTTAAAACATTTTTGATTTATTTATTTATTTTTTTTTTTTAATTAATTAATTAATTTTTATTTTATTTATTTATTTTTATTTTTTTTTATTTATTTATTTATTTTTTTTAAATGTATTTTTTTTTTTACATCGCTTTTCCCTCACTTTATATATTTCTTATTTATTTATTTATTTTTCCTCACTCTTTTCCGGTCCTTGTTTTCATTATTTCTTATAATTTTTTTTGTTTTTGTTTTTAATGTACTATCGACTTCCGTTTTCCGGTTTAGTGGCAGCCATCTTGCTTCTCTGTGACTGGACATGTGACTGGACAATAAGGGAGTTGTTTTTCTCTTATTTTTATAGTTTCATGTTCTCTACTTAATTCTCATTTTCTTTCTTTCCCTCCTGTCTATTGTTTGTTTGTCCCTGACAAAGGCCTTGTGGCCGCAACGTAGGTTTTTCTTGTCCTTTCTCCTTGTAAGACGCATTACTATTTGTTGTTTTTTTTTCTTTTCTATTCTACTGTTTAACCCCCGTCTTACGGCAGTTCTCCTTATATACTTATATCAGACACTGGCTACAGGATTTTCCGGAGTGTCCAAGGGATTACGTTCATTAAGGCGGAGTTCTGAATGTAGTATTTGTTGTTGAGGTCGGACGCTCTCCACACGTTTTTGTTTGTGACCCAATTCGCTTGTGTGCTGTTGTGTAGGCTGCTGCTGAATTTGAGTTTTGCTGTTTTCGTAGCTACTTTTTAGAAACATGTGATCAGCCTGAAGCTGTTCGTAAGATTTTTTAAGACAGCTCAATTCAGATTTCAGTAGCTCCATCTCAGATGTTGTTTTTGTATACATATCATCATGTGGTGATAGTATAGTGTGCTTGCGTGGTATCCTTTCTAGACTACTATCAAGAAAACCTATGAATGAATTATGCTCTGTCTCTGTAATGGTAGGTCTTGATGTAACGGAAGGCGTCTCTGTAATGATAGATCTTGATGTAGAGGAAGGTGTGTCTTGTACCATCTGTAGTTGTTTGTCATACTCCTGAACGAATGTATCAGAGACAACGGGAAAGGAACAGCATGTGAGGGCTAATTTCTGGGCATCGGAAGTAGTTGGTGCATTGTTGATAACAGCTGTTGACGTTATAGCCATTCGACTGACTCCAGCAGTAGTTGCTGTTTCCCATAAATGATTTAATCTTTCTGGATCCACTCTTTAACTGCAGTCTCTGAGCCTTGAACGATAATCTTGTTCGACGTATTATAGAAATGGAGAAAAACGTGTCCAGTAGAAATGACATCTTCGACATGAGCACCATTAGCATCAGTGCGAGATTCAATTGAAGCGATATATTTATAGTAGGCCTTAGACAAGCCACGCAATGCTTTGTACTCGAGCAGTTTTTGGAATGTTAATATCACACTCTGGTTCTTGTATTGTAATGTCACTAATGGGGCTGAGGGCGTGTCTCCATTGAGAACTCTGGTCTTCTTCTTCACCGCTTTAGGAGCATTTAAGACATAGTCCTTTTGTTTCTTTCTGCTCGGTCGAGTGGTGGTGACCGAGTTTACGTTTGGCATTGTCAATGTTATTGCTGGTACCGGGAAGGAAGAAGGTAATTAGCTTTGTTCACGGCTGATAATCATCGCTCTAGCGTGACGATTTGGGTCGCGGGGTTTCATTTGTATAGTAGATTGCGCAAAAAAGGCCCCGCGCTGAAGACCTATAATTAAACACCTGGGTGGTTCGGTCATTGTTGGGCGCTCAACTATTCGTGGGTTGTCGAATAACAATACTACAATTTTAGATGCAAAACAGCACAATGTATTATAATAGTGAATCCTTTTAGAACAAAATCTAACATTTCTGTTCGTATTGACACCACAAAAATGATTTCACTACAAAGCCACAATGATACCGAACACAATGATATTAAAATCCATCACGAATTACAGCAGGAACACACTTTCACAAATACGAAAGTAGAGCTCTGTGAAAACACGTCCGCACTCCAGAACAGACATGAGCACACGTTGGAGGGCAGAGGTGAGGTCGGGAACATGAGACAATTAACTGTCCTAGTCTCATATTATAGGGAGAAGGGTTTGGTCTACAGACAGGTCGGGAACATGAGACAATTAACTGTCCTAGTCCCATGTTATAGGGAGAATGGTTTAGTCTACAGACAGGTCGGGAACATGAGACAATTACCTGCCCTAGTCCCATATTATAGGGATAATGGTTTACTCTACAGACATATCGGGAACAAGAGATAATTAACTGTCCTAGTCCCATATTATAGGGAGAATGGTTTAGTCTACAGACAGGTCGGGAACATGAGACAGTTAACTGTCCTAGTCTCATATTATAGGGAGAATGGTTTAGTCTACAGACCGGTCGGCAACAATAGATAATTTAATGTCCTAGTCCCATATTAACCCCCAACAGCTATGCAACAGCTGCTTAAATCTAATTTACAACCCCATTGAGTATCAACGGCCTTAATTAGATGTTTTCCTTAAATAGTTTTGGCCGGGCATGCAATGAGAGACTTGACAACACGTGAAAGCTCCTGGTGATGGTGTACGTAGCCTCTGGAAGACACCTTGTGGGTTGAGATGACATACTTGCACGTGCTGCGTCGTGTCTGACCACAGGGTAGTGGGCCAAAGTGAGTGGCATTCTCCTTTGGGAGACGGTTGTGAACAAGAAGATCCTTCAGGTTCTTGTCGCATAAATATGCCACCATAGGTGCTTCACCGAATACTTCTTGAGTGACATAATCTGCTTGGAGGATAGGTAGGTGGCGGAAAAGGATCTGTTTGGCTTTAGTACTGTGAAGGTGATTGGTCAACATTTGACTCTATCCGAAGCGGATTTAAAGTGGGGCTTTAGGGCCTCCTGACGAGAGATGGGGAGCACACGTTGGAGGGCAGAGGTGAGAATATGTTCCGGATAAAGTCTGCTACGGAAGAAATCCAACATCTCATTGCTCGGTAGTGGAAGTCATCGTCGTCTAGGCACAAACGGTGGAGGCGGAGAAGTTGTGAAAATGGAAGGGAGCCACGACAAGCCCGAGGATGAGAAGAGGTATACAGAAGGTAGCAATGGGCATCTGCCGGCTTGTAGTATACTGAGGTATTAAGGCCGGAAAGTGTGATGGTAATAGAAATGTCAAGAAAGTTGACAGATACTGTGGAGATGAGGGACGTGGAAGTGGTTGACAAAGTCGATGAAGCTGGAAAAATCAGTCTCGGAAATTTTTGTGAGACCTTTGCCATCAACATTTACTTTAAGCATTATTAAGGCATTTTTTCATTATAAAATTAATGTAACATCAAACATTTGCAATAATCATCATAATTAAAGTATGTTTTTAAAATAAATAAATAAAAAAATAAGAAAAAGAATAATAAAGAATTTTAAAAAATTATTATTATTATTATTTAAAAAAAAAAAATTTAAACAACGGATTGAGGAGAAAATTATAAGAGCATGATGAGTGTCTTTGACAATGGAGGGAAGATTCTCAACGATAGGCTGGAAAATGCAATCGAGGAAATCAGAAATGTGTTCAGTAGGACAGGAACAGGCCGAGACAATAGATCTGCCAGGGTTGTCGATCTTATGAATTGTGGGAAGCATGTAGAATACAGGCTTGCTCAAAGACCTTTCATTTATCCTAAGATGAGATGCGTGGGGAGGAAGAGCATTACTGGTGATGAGCTGTTTAATAATGTTGTGTACAATGCGATTGTTAGAGACAGTTGCATCGCTGGTCCTGGGCCCGTAAAAAGAGCCATTGGTCAACAAGTTTTTACCTTCACTTAGGTATAAGTCCTTCTGCCAGACGACAATGGATCCTCCCTTGTCAGCCGGTTTGATGACATGTCTTCTCTACGGCGAAGAAGGGAGAGAGCACGGGACTCTGCAGAAGTGAGATTGGAATAATGCAATCTACGAGGGCGGAGCTGCTGAATGTCATTGGTAGAGTTCTTGATGTACAGAACATGAGAAACCCCAGGTTTAGGTGTAAAGTGAGGTTTCGTAGAGTGAGAAAAACGCGCGAAGATGTTAGATTCAGCCTGAGACTGCGGAGTGCTTTCTTCCTGTCTAAAATGGAACTTCAGCCTCATGCGACGGTGAAACAGATGAACATCCTGGAGGAGATTATATAGCTCTAGGGTTCTGACGAAGAGGAACGAATTTTAGACCCTTACTGAGAACAAAGCGCTCTCCCTCAGAGAGCGGCAGATCTAAAGATATGCGGACTAAATGAGTGCGGGATGGAGTGGAGGATGGAGGGGCAGCATTAGTGGTAAGGAGGGGATAGTTTATGATGTTTAGTAGTGTAAAGGGACTCATGCAGCTGCCAGTTCAGTGTGTGGATAGTGGCGCGTATCATAGAATAGAGAGGGAAGTTGTTGGAAGTGAGACAACGTAAGTGAAGCAGAAGCTGGGACTGTTGGGCACTGAGATCCAATAATAGGCGAGAGTGACTGTTTCCATTTGCTGAAGTTCCAAGCCAGCTTCCGTCTGGCGTCTAGAACCAGTTAAAGCAATATATCATGCAGTTGTGTTTTATAGCACGTGGGCATCTATAACAAGACCAGTCAAAATCTCCTATTATAATGCTGCTTTCAAACACAATCACGATACATAAATTAAAAAATAATATGGTATGAAATCAGTTTTACAAGTAAACGGTACACATGAGACAAGGGACGTTTCGGGTTTTACCCTTCGTCAGCCACAGTTACGAACACGTGACAAGGACAAGAACTACATATAGGTACTACAAAGATCTGTAATGATGAGGAAAACGTCAAATGAGCGATACAAGCAGATGAAACCACGGTGATGAGCGAAACGATAACAGTAATAATGCAAGAAAATCGTGAAACCAGAAAGACATGTCGAAACAAGAAAGTAAATAATCAACGAAACGAAGACAGGAATGAACAACACTAATAAAAATGCGTGAAAAATCACTTAGCTGTGTCGAGGAAGGAAACATTCAAAATGGCTGAAAAAAACTAAGGCGTAATCACGATATGTTTTACTGAGTCTGTACATTTTCGTTTCAAGGCAATATGTAATTCTAGTATTTACTGCACATATGCTCTTTAGTCGGAAACATGCTGTGTTAATTGGTTTCAGCTGAATTCGTTTTACTTTCAAAACAGGTAACAGTAACGACAGAAGAATACGCCTGGGACAGACAAACTTGTATACATTTCTCAACGTCCTGGATATTTGTCTGTGACAAAGGTGCAGTCTAAATTTGTACAGGACCTCCACATATTGTGTTACATTTCGGCAAACGAGTATTAGAATAATCCTAACTAGAAAACCGATTAGTTTTCAAATCCTTGGAATATATTTACCGTTGTCATCTATTCTCTGAAACAACTTTTTGAGTACAATGCATGCGATGTACATTACCTTTGTCTTTATTGTTTGTTTGATTTTTAACACGGTTGCATTAATGCCAACCAATGTTCGGTCATATAGTGACTTTACCTCATGGTTAACTTCTAAGTTATCAGATAGATCTAAGAGGACTTTAATGCTGGCTAGTAACTCTGAAGATATACCAATCTTTGCGGGCATTGCTCGACCCATGGAAAGACCATCAGACAAAAGGGACTTTCATAAAGTAAGTATTGACGTTTTACATTTCAGTAACTTCTTATGAACGTACCAAGCAGAGATAAAATACGTCCATAGTCAAACTCCCGTACTAGCCTTTAATTTAAACAAGTAAGCAAACAAATTCTACATGCAAATAAACCTTCTGCATGTTAGACTATATACACATATTTACAGTCTAGTTAACTTCCTTCCAGTCAATGTGTGTTTTTCTATTTTGTTGGCACGGATGGTGAAATGGGAAGTAACTATAATATATTGAACAAACATTTCTAGTGTCTTTAATATTAGTAATAATAGTCACTTTATTCATAACTGACAGGGGTGATGTGCCCTTGAGATGTACTGGCATTCCTTTAGACTTATTCTTTTCTCTTCTGTTTGTTGTGAGAGCTTCTTTTCTCTTCTGTTTGTTGTGAGAGCTTCTTTTCTCTTCTGTTTGTTGTGAGAGCTTCTTTTCTCTTCTGTTTGTTGTTAGAGCTTCTTTTCTCTTCTGTTTGTTGTGAGAGCTTCTTTTCTCTTCTGTTTGTTGTGAGAGCTTCTTTTCTCTTCTGTTTGTTGTGAGAGCTTCTTTTCTCTTCTGTTTCTTGTGAGAGCTTCTTTTCTCTTCTGTTTGTTGTGAGAGCTTCTTTTCTCTTCTGTTTGTTGTGAGAGCTTCTTTTCTCTTCTGTTTGTTGTGAGAGCTTCTTTTCTCTTCTGTTTGTTGTGAGAGCTTCTTTTCTCTTCTGTTTGTTGTGAGAGCTTCTTTTCTCTTCTGTTTGTTGTGAGAGTTTCTTTTCTCTTCTGTTTGTTGTGAGAGCTTCTTTTCTCTTCTGTTTGTTGTGAGAGCTTCTTTTCTCTTCTGTTTGTTGTGAGAGCTTCTTTTCTCTTCTGTTTGTTGTGAGAGTTTCTTTTCTCTTCTGTTTGTTGTGAGAGCTTCTTTTCTCTTGTGTTTGTTGTGAGAGCTTCTTTTCTCTTCTGTTTGTTGTGAGAGCTTCTTTTCTCTTCTGTTTGTTGTGAGAGCTTCTTTTCTCTTCTGTTTGTCGTGAGAGCTTCTTTTCTCTTCTGTTTGTTGTGAGAGCTTCTTTTCTCTTCTGTTTGTTGTGAGAGTTTCTTTTCTCTTTTGTTTGTTGTGAGAGCTTCTTTTCTCTTCTGTTTGTTGTGAGAGCTTCTTTTCTCTTCTGTTTGTTGTGAGAGCTTCTTTTCTCTTCTGTTTGTTGTGAGAGCTTCTTTTCTCTTCTGTTTGTTGTGAGAGCTTCTTTTCTCTTCTGTTTGTTGTGAGAGCTTCTTTTCTCTTGTGTTTGTTGTGAGAGCTTCTTTTCTCTTGTGTTTGTTGTGAGAGCTTCTTTTCTCTTCTGTTTGTTGTGAGAGCTTCTTTTCTCTTCTGTTTGTTGTGAGAGCTTCTTTTCTCTTCTGTTTGTTGTGAGAGCTTCTTTTCTCTTCTGTTTGTTGTGAGAGCTTCTTTTCTCTTCTGTTTGTTGTGAGAGCTTCTTTTCTCTTCTTTTTGTTGTGAGAGCTTCTTTTCTCTTCTGTTTGTTGTGAGAGCTTCTTTTCTCTTCTGTTTGTTGTGAGAGCTTCTTTTCTCTTCTGTTTGTTGTGAGAGCTTCTTTTCTCTTCTGTTTGTTGTGAGAGCTTCTTTTCTCTTCTGTTTGTTGTGAGAGCTTCTTTTCTCTTCTGTTTGTTGTGAGAGTTTCTTTTCTCTTCTGTTTGTTGTGAGAGCTTCTTTTCTCTTCTGTTTGTTGTGAGAGCTTCTTTTCTCTTCTGTTTGTTGTGAGAGCTTCTTTTCTCTTCTGTTTGTTGTGAGAGCTTCTTTTCTCTTCTGTTTGTTGTGAGAGCTTCTTTTCTCTTCTGTTTGTTGTGAGAGCTTCTTTTCTCTTCTGTTTGTTGTGAGAGCTTCTTTTCTCTTCTGTTTGTTGTGAGAGCTTCTTTTCTCTTCTGTTTGTTGTGAGAGCTTCTTTTTCTCTTCTCTGTTTGTTGTGAGAGCTTCTTTTCTCTTCTGTTTGTTGTGAGAGCTTCTTTTCTCTTCTGTTTGTTGTGAGAGCTTCTTTTCTCTTCTGTTTGTTGTGAGAGCTTCTTTTCTCTTCTGTTTGTTGTGAGAGCTTCTTTTCTCTTCTGTTTGTTGTGAGAGTTTCTTTTCTCTTCTGTTTGTTGTGAGAGCTTCTTTTCTCTTCTGTTTGTTGTGAGAGCTTCTTTTCTCTTCTGTTTGTTGTGAGAGCTTCTTTTCTCTTCTGTTTGTTGTGAGAGTTTCTTTTCTCTTCTGTTTGTTGTGAGAGCTTCTTTTCTCTTCTGTTTGTTGTGAGAGCTTCTTTTCTCTTCTGTTTGTTGTGAGAGTTTCTTTTCTCTTCTGTTTGTTGTGAGAGCTTCTTTTCTCTTCTGTTTGTTGTGAGAGTTTCTTTTCTCTTCTGTTTGTTGTGAGAGCTTCTTTTCTCTTCTGTTTGTTGTGAGAGTTTCTTTTCTCTTCTGTTTGTTGTGAGAGCTTCTTTTCTCTTCTGTTTGTTGTGAGAGCTTCTTTTCTCTTCTGTTTGTTGTGAGAGCTTCTTTTCTCTTCTGTTTGTTGTGAGTTCTTTTTTTATGTTCTGTTTGTTGTGAGAGCTTCTTTTCTCTTCTGTTTGTTGTGAGAGCTTCTTTTCTCTTCTGTTTGTTGTGAGAGCTTCTTTTCTCTTCTGTTTGTTGTGAGAGCTTCTTTTCTCTTCTGTTTGTTGTGAGAGCTTCTTTTCTCTTCTGTTTGTTGTGAGAGCTTCTTTTCTCTTCTGTTTGTTGTGAGAGCTTCTTTTCTCTTCTGTTTGTTGTGAGAGCTTCTTTTCTCTTCTGTTTGTTGTGAGAGCTTCTTTTCTCTTCTGTTTGTTGTGAGAGCTTCTTTTCTCTTCTGTTTGTTGTGAGAGCTTCTTTTCTCTTCTGTTTGTTGTGAGAGCTTCTTTTCTCTTCTGTTTGTTGTGAGAGCTTCTTTTCTCTTCTGTTTGTTGTGAGAGCTTCTTTTCTCTTCTGTTTGTTGTGAGAGCTTCTTTTCTCTTCTGTTTGTTGTGAGAGCTTTCTTTTCTCTTCTGTTTGTTGTGAGAGCTTCTTTTCTCTTCTGTTTGTTGTGAGAGCTTCTTTTCTCTTCTGTTTGTTGTGAGAGCTTCTTTTCTCTTCTGTTTGTTGTGAGAGCTTCTTTTCTCTTCTGTTTGTTGTGAGAGCTTCTTTTCTCTTCTGTTTGTTGTGAGAGCTTCTTTTCTCTTCTGTTTGTTGTGAGAGCTTCTTTTCTCTTCTGTTTGTTGTGAGAGCTTCTTTTCTCTTCTGTTTGTTGTGAGAGCTTCTTTTCTCTTCTGTTTGTTGTGAGAGCTTCTTTTCTCTTCTGTTTGTTGTGAGAGCTTCTTTTCTCTTCTGTTTGTTGTGAGAGCTTCTTTTCTCTTCTGTTTGTTGTGAGAGCTTCTTTTCTCTTCTGTTTGTTGTGAGAGCTTCTTTTCTCTTCTGTTTGTTGTGAGAGCTTCTTTTCTCTTCTGTTTGTTGTGAGAGCTTCTTTTCTCTTCTGGTTGTTGTGAGAGCTTCTTTTCTCTTCTGTTTGTTGTGAGAGCTTCTTTTCTCTTCTGTTTGTTGTGAGAGCTTCTTTTCTCTTCTGTTTGTTGTGAGAGCTTCTTTTCTCTTCTGTTTGTTGTGAGAGCTTCTTTTCTCTTCTGTTTGTTGTGAGAGCTTCTTTTCTCTTCTGTTTGTTGTGAGAGCTTCTTTTCTCTTCTGTTTGTTGTGAGAGCTTCTTTTCTCTTCTGTTTGTTGTGAGAGCTTCTTTTCTCTTCTGTTTGTTGTGAGAGCTTCTTTTCTCTTCTGTTTGTTGTGAGAGCTTCTTTTCTCTTCTGTTTGTTGTGAGAGCTTCTTTTCTCTCTTCTGTTTGTTGTGAGAGCTTCTTTTCTCTTCTGTTTGTTGTGAGAGCTTCTTTTCTCTTCTGTTTGTTGTGAGAGCTTCTTTTCTCTTCTGTTTGTTGTGAGAGCTTCTTTTCTCTTCTGTTTGTTGTGAGAGCTTCTTTTCTCTTCTGTTTGTTGTGAGAGCTTCTTTTCTCTTCTGTTTGTTGTGAGAGCTTCTTTTCTCTTCTGTTTGATATGAGAGCTTCTTTTATCTTCTGTTTGATGTGAGAGCTTTTTTTCTCTTCTGTTTGAAGTGAGAGCTTCTTTTCTCTTCTGTTTGATATGACAGCTTCTTTTATCTTCTGTTTGATGTGAGAGCTTTTTTTCTCTTCTGTTTGAAGTGAGAGCTTCTTTTCTCTTCTGTTTGATGTGAGAGCTTCTTTTCTCTTCTGTTTGTTGTGAGAGCTTCTTTTCTCTTCTGTTTGTTGTGAGAGCTTCTTTTCTGTTCTGTTTGTTGTGAGAGCTTCTTTTCTCTTCTGTTTGTTGTGAGAGCTTCTTTTCTCTTCTGTTTGTTGTGAGAGCTTCTTTTCTCTTCTGTTTGATGTGAGAGCTTCTTTTCTCTTCTGTTTGATATGACAGCTTCTTTTCTCTTCTGTTTGTTGTGAGAGCTTCTTTTCTCTTCTGTTTGTTGTGAGAGCTTCTTTTCTCTTCTGTTTGTTGTGAGAGCTTCTTTTCTCTTCTGTTTGTTGTGAGAGCTTCTTTTCTCTTCTGTTTGTTGTGAGAGCTTCTTTTCTCTTCTGTTTGTTGTGAGAGCTTCTTTTCTCTTCTGTTTGTTGTGAGAGCTTCTTTTCTCTTCTGTTTGTTGTGAGAGCTTCTTTTCTCTTCTGTTTGTTGTGAGAGCTTCTTTTCTCTTCTGTTTGTTGTGAGAGCTTCTTTTCTCTTCTGTTTGTTGTGAGAGCTTTTCTCTTCTGTTTGTTGTGAGAGCTTTTCTCTTCTGTTTGTTGTGAGAGCTTTTCTCTTCTGTTTGTTGTGAGAGCCTTTCTCTTCTGTTTGTTGTGAGAGCTTTTCTCTTCTGTTTGTTGTGAGAGCTTTTCTCTTCTGTTTGTTGTGAGAGCTTCTTTTCTCTTCTGTTTGTTGTGAGAGTTTCTTTTCTCTTCTGTTTGTTGTGAGAGCTTCTTTTTCTTCTTTTGTTTGTTGTGAGAGCTTCTTTTCTCTTCTGTTTGTTGTGAGAGCTTCTTTTCTCTTCTGTTTGTTGTGAGAGCTTCTTTTCTCTTCTGTTTGTTGTGAGAGCTTCTTTTCTCTTCTGTTTGTTGTGAGAGCTTCTTTTCTCTTCTGTTTGTTGTGAGAGCTTCTTTTCTCTTCTGTTTGTTGTGAGAGCTTCTTTTCTCTTCTGTTTGTTGTGAGAGCTTCTTTTCTCTTCTGTTTGTTGTGAGAGCTTCTTTTCTCTTCTGTTTGTTGTGAGAGCTTCTTTTCTCTTCTGTTTGTTGTGAGAGCTTCTTTTTTCTTCTGTTTGTTGTGAGAGCTTCTTTTCTCTTCTGTTTGTTGTGAGAGCTTCTTTTCTCTTCTGTTTGTTGTGAGAGCTTCTTTTCTCTTCTGTTTGTTGTGAGAGCTTCTTTTCTCTTCTGTTTGTTGTGAGAGCTTCTTTTCTCTTCTGTTTGTTGTGAGAGCTTCTTTTCTCTTCTGTTTGTTGTGAGAGCTTCTTTTCTCTTCTGGTTGTTTGTGAGAGCTTCTTTTCTCTTCTGTTTGTTGTGAGAGCTTCTTTTCTCTTCTGTTTGTTGTGAGAGCTTCTTTTCTCTTCTGTTTGTTGTGAGAGCTTCTTTTCTCTTCTGTTTGTTGTGAGAGCTTCTTTTCTCTTCTGTTTGTTGTGAGAGCTTCTTTTCTCTTCTGTTTGTTGTGAGAGCTTCTTTTCTCTTCTGTTTGTTGTGAGAGCTTCTTTTCTCTTCTGTTTGTTGTGAGAGCTTCTTTTCTCTTCTGTTTGTTGTGAGAGCTTCTTTTCTCTTCTGTTTGTTGTGAGAGCTTCTTTTCTCTTCTGTTTGTTGTGAGAGCTTCTTTTCTCTTCTGTTTGTTGTGAGAGCTTCTTTTCTCTTCTGTTTGTTGTGAGAGCTTCTTTTTTCTTTTGTCTTCTGTTTGTTGTGCGTTTTTCTTTTCTCTTCTGTTTGTTGTGAGAGCTTCTTTTCTCTTCTTTTTGTTGTGAGAGCTTCTTTTCTCTTCTGTTTGTTGTGAGAGCTTCTTTTCTCTTCTGTTTGTTGTGAGAGCTTCTTTTCTCTTCTGTTTGTTGTGAGAGCTTCTTTTCTCTTCTGTTTGTTGTGAGAGCTTCTTTTCTCTTCTGTTTGTTGTGAGAGCTTTCTTTTCTCTTCTGTTTGTTGTGAGAGCTTCTTTTCTCTTCTGTTTGTTGTGAGAGCTTCTTTTCTCTTCTGTTTGTTGTGAGAGCTTCTTTTCTCTTCTGTTTGTTGTGAGAGCTTCTTTTCTCTTCTGTTTGTTGTGAGAGCTTCTTTTCTCTTCTGTTTGTTGTGAGAGCTTCTTTTCTCTTCTGTTTGTTGTGAGAGCTTCTTTTCTCTTCTGTTTGTTGTGAGAGCTTCTTTTCTCTTCTGTTTGTTGTGAGAGCTTCTTTTCTCTTCTGTTTGTTGTGAGAGCTTCTTTTCTCTTCTGTTTGTTGTGAGAGCTTCTTTTCTCTTCTGTTTGTTGTGAGAGCTTCTTTTCTCTTCTGTTTGTTGTGAGAGCTTCTTTTCTCTTCTGTTTGTTGTGAGAGCTTCTTTTCTCTTCTGTTTGTTGTGAGAGCTTCTTTTCTCTTCTGTTTCTGTTGAGAGCTTCTTTTCTCTTCTGTTTGTTGTGAGAGCTTCTTTTCTCTTCTGTTTGTTGTGAGAGCTTCTTTTCTCTTCTGTTTGTTGTGAGAGCTTCTTTTCTCTTCTGTTTGTTGTGAGAGCTTCTTTTCTCTTCTGTTTGTTGTGAGAGCTTCTTTTCTCTTCTGTTTGTTGTGAGAGCTTCTTTTCTCTTCTGTTTGTTTGTGAGAGCTTCTTTTCTCTTCTGTTTGTTGTGAGAGCTTCTTTTCTCTTCTGTTTGTTGTGAGAGCTTCTTTTCTCTTCTGTTTGTTGTGAGAGCTTCTTTTCTCTTCTGTTTGTTGTGAGAGCTTCTTTTCTCTTCTGTTTGTTGTGAGAGCTTCTTTTCTCTTCTGTTTGTTGTGAGAGCTTCTTTTCTCTTCTGTTTGTTGTGAGAGCTTCTTTTCTCTTCTGTTTGTTGTGAGAGCTTCTTTTCTCTTCTGTTTGTTGTGAGAGCTTCTTTTCTCTTCTGTTTGTTGTGAGAGCTTCTTTTCTCTTCTGTTTGTTGTGAGAGCTTCTTTTCTCTTCTGTTTGTTGTGAGAGCTTCTTTTCTCTTCTGTTTGTTGTGAGAGCTACTTTTCTCTTCTGTTTGTTGTGTGAGCCTCTTCTCTCTTCTGTTTGTTGTGAGAGCTTCTTTTCTCTTCTGTTTGTTGTGAGAGCTTCTTTTCTCTTCTGTTTGTTGTGAGAGCTTCTTTTCTCTTCTGTTTGTTGTGAGAGCTTCTTTTCTCTTCTGTTTGTTGTGAGAGCTTCTTTTCTCTTCTGTTTGTTGTGTGAGCTTCTTTTCTCTTCTGTTTGTTGTGAGAGCTTCTTTTCTCTTCTGTTTGTTGTGAGAGCTTCTTTTCTCTTCTGTTTGTTGTGAGAGCTTCTTTTCTCTTCTGTTTGTTGTGAGAGCTTCTTTTCTCTTCTGTTTGTTGTGAGAGCTTCTTTTCTCTTCTGTTTGTTTGTGAGAGCTTCTTTTCTCTTCTGTTTGTTGTGAGAGCTTCTTTTCTCTTCTGTTTGTTGTGAGAGCTTCTTTTCTCTTCTGTTTGTTGTGAGAGCTTCTTTTCTCTTCTGTTTGTTGTGAGAGCTTCTTTTCTCTTCTGTTTGTTGTGAGAGCTTCTTTTCTCTTCTGTTTGTTGTGAGAGCTTCTTTTCTCTTCTGTTTGTTGTGAGAGCTTCTTTTCTCTTCTGTTTGTTGTGAGAGCTTCTTTTCTCTTCTGTTTGTTGTGAGAGCTTCTTTTCTCTTCTGTTTGTTGTGAGAGCTTCTTTTCTCTTCTGTTTGTTGTGAGAGCTTCTTTTCTCTTCTGTTTGTTGTGAGAGTTTCTTTTCTCTTCTGTTTGTTGTGAGAGCTTCTTTTCTCTTCTGTTTGTTGTGAGAGTTTCTTTTCTCTTCTGTTTGTTGTGAGAGCTTCTTTTCTCTTCTGTTTGTTGTGAGAGCTTCTTTTCTCTTCTGTTTGTTGTGAGAGCTTCTTTTCTCTTCTGTTTGTTGTGAGAGCTTCTTTTCTCTTCTGTTTGTTGTGAGAGCTTCTTTTCTCTTCTGTTTGTTGTGAGAGCTTCTTTTCTCTTCTGTTTGTTGTGAGAGCTTCTTTTCTCTTCTGTTTGTTGTGAGAGCTTCTTTTCTCTTCTGTTTGTTGTGAGAGTTTCTTTTCTCTTCTGTTTGTTGTGAGAGCTTCTTTTCTCTTCTGTTTGTTGTGAGAGCTTCTTTTCTCTTCTGTTTGTTGTGAGAGCTTCTTTTCTCTTCTGTTTGTTGTGAGAGCTTCTTTTCTCTTCTGTTTGTTGTGAGAGCTTCTTTTCTCTTCTGTTTGTTGTGAGAGCTTCTTTTCTCTTCTGTTTGTTGTGAGAGCTTCTTTTCTCTTCTGTTTGTTGTGAGAGCTTCTTTTCTCTTCTGTTTGTTGTGAGAGCTTCTTTTCTCTTCTGTTTGTTGTGAGAGCTTCTTTCTCTTCTGTTTGTTGTGAGAGCTTCTTTTCTCTTCTGTTTGTTGTGAGAGCTTCTTTTCTCTTCTGTTTGTTGTGAGAGCTTCTTTTCTCTTCTGTTTGTTGTGAGAGCTTCTTTTCTCTTCTGTTTGTTGTGAGAGCTTCTTTTCTCTTCTGTTTGTTGTGAGAGCTTCTTTTCTCTTCTGTTTGTTGTGAGAGCTTCTTTTCTCTTCTGTTTGTTGTGAGAGCTTCTTTTCTCTTCTGTTTGTTGTGAGAGCTTCTTTTCTCTTCTGTTTGTTGTGAGAGCTTCTTTTCTCTTGTGTTTGTTGTGAGAGCTTCTTTTCTCTTCTGTTTGTTGTGAGAGCTTCTTTTCTCTTCTGTTTGTTGTGAGAGCTTCTTTTCTCTTCTGTTTGTTGTGAGAGCTTCTTTTCTCTTCTGTTTGTTGTGAGAGTTTCTTTTCTCTTCTGTTTGTTGTGAGAGCTTCTTTTCTCTTGTGTTTGTTGTGAGAGCTTCTTTTCTCTTCTGTTTGTTGTGAGTGCTTCTTTTCTCTTCTGTTTGTTGTGAGAGTTTCTTTTCTCTTCTGTTTGTTGTGAGAGCTTCTTTTCTCTTGTGTTTGTTGTGAGAGCTTCTTTTCTCTTGTGTTTGTTGTGAGAGCTTCTTTTCTCTTCTGTTTGTTGTGAGAGCTTCTTTTCTCTTCTGTTTGTTGTGAGAGCTTCTTTTCTCTTCTGTTTGTTGTGAGAGTTTCTTTTCTCTTCTGTTTGTTGTGAGAGTTTCTTTTCTCTTCTGTTTGTTGTGAGAGCTTCTTTTCTCTTCTGTTTGTTGTGAGAGTTTCTTTTCTCTTCTGTTTGTTGTGAGAGCTTCTTTTCTCTTCTGTTTGTTGTGAGAGTTTCTTTTTCTCTTCTGTTTGTTGTGAGAGCTTCTTTTCTCTTCTGTTTGTTGTGAGAGCTTCTTTTCTCTTCTGTTTGTTGTGAGAGTTTCTTTTCTCTTCTGTTTGTTGTGAGAGCTTCTTTTCTCTTCTGTTTGTTGTGAGAGTTTCTTTTCTCTTCTGTTTGTTGTGAGAGCTTCTTTTCTCTTCTGTTTGTTGTGAGAGTTTCTTTTCTCTTCTGTTTGTTGTGAGAGCTTCTTTTCTCTTCTGTTTGTTGTGAGAGTTTCTTTTCTCTTCTGTTTGTTGTGAGAGTTTCTTTTCTCTTCTGTTTGTTGTGAGAGTTTCTTTTCTCTTCTGTTTGTTGTGAGAGCTTCTTTTCTCTTCTGTTTGTTGTGAGAGTTTCTTTTCTCTTCTGTTTGTTGTGAGAGTTTCTTTTCTCTTCTGTTTGTTGTGAGAGTTTCTTTTCTCTTCTGTTTGTTGTGAGAGCTTCTTTTCTCTTCTGTTTGTTGTGAGAGCTTCTTTTCTCTTCTGTTTGTTGTGAGAGCTTCTTTTCTCTTCTGTTTGTTGTGAGAGTTTCTTTTCTCTTCTGTTTGTTGTGAGAGTTTCTTTTCTCTTCTGTTTGTTGTGAGAGCTTCTTTTCTCTTCTGTTTGTTGTGAGAGTTTCTTTTCTCTTCTGTTTGTTGTGAGAGCTTCTTTTCTCTTCTGTTTGTTGTGAGAGCTTCTTTTCTCTTCTGTTTGTTGTGAGAGTTTCTTTTCTCTTCTGTTTGTTGTGAGAGTTTCTTTTCTCTTCTGTTTGTTGTGAGAGTTTCTTTTCTCTTCTGTTTGTTGTGAGAGTTTCTTTTCTCTTCTGTTTGTTGTGAGAGTTTCTTTTCTCTTCTGTTTGTTGTGAGAGCTTCTTTTCTCTTCTGTTTGTTGTGAGAGCTTCTTTTCTCTTCTGTTTGTTGTGAGAGTTTCTTTTCTCTTCTGTTTGTTGTGAGAGTTTCTTTTCTCTTCTGTTTGTTGTGAGAGCTTCTTTTCTCTTCTGTTTGTTGTGAGAGTTTCTTTTCTCTTCTGTTTGTTGTGAGAGCTTCTTTTCTCTTCTGTTTGTTGTGAGAGCTTCTTTTCTCTTCTGTTTGTTGTGAGAGTTTCTTTTCTCTTCTGTTTGTTGTGAGAGCTTCTTTTCTCTTCTGTTTGTTGTGAGAGTTTCTTTTCTCTTTTGTTTGTTGTGAGAGCTTCTTTTCTCTTCTGTTTGTTGTGAGAGCTTCTTTTCTCTTCTGTTTGTTGTGAGAGCTTCTTTTCTCTTCTGTTTGTTGTGAGAGCTTCTTTTCTCTTCTGTTTGTTGTGAGAGTTTCTTTTCTCTTCTGTTTGTTGTGAGAGCTTCTTTTCTCTTCTGTTTGTTGTGAGAGTTTCTTTTCTCTTCTGCTTGTTGTGAGAGCTTTGTAAAAGTGTCTTTCTTCTTTTTTTGTTTATTTCCCACTCTGTAAAGTGTCAGTCTGTATGCTCTGTAAGGAAGAGTGGTGTGTTGTTGAGATCAGGCATGCTCCAGTCTACCCAGCTGTAAATGGGTAACTCACCCTAGTCCTGAGTTAGGGAAGGCAAAGGCTCCAGGGGAAGCAGGCCCTAAACTTGGTCACTTCAACCGACGCAGGATGGTGTATGTATGGAGTAGAAGTGCAGAGTGTGATTACCGCGAATGGTGTACTGTTCGTGTGCTGACCAATATAACCACTCATACACTTGTGTCTACAAGGCACCAATGCAGACTGCTGGAATCTTTGTTTACTCAATTTATTCAGACGTACACACTGGGACATACGAGTACATCATGGTATGTTGACATATCAATTTGTAGGTATACATAGCAGATCTGAAGTCATGACACATTCAGAAATAATGGGCAGTACATCAAAAGTTCAATGTCATGATACATTATGGCCGCATCCCCTATCTGACTAAACGCGTCAGTGAAGGCAGATCGGTAAATAACTAAAGTTACTTGACGTCCATAGTTTGTAGTATATATCATGAAACCACGAAAGGGGGGTTTCTAGCAAGATTGAGATCTCCCTGTCACTGTCCGATAATAGGATAAATAATCTGTTCTCTTGGCAGTGATCAAAACATATGTGTAAAGTTTGTGTGTCTTCTCACTCTGTAAAGTTGCTTTCACACACACACTGGATGCTCTGTAAGGAAGAGTGGTGTGTTGTTGAGATCAGGCATGCTCCAGTCTACCCAGCTGTAAATGGGTAACTCACCCTAGTCCTGAGTTAGGGAAGGCAAAGGCTCCAGGGGAAGCAGGCCCTAAACTTGGTCACTTCAGCCGACGCAGGATGGTGTATGTATGAAGTAGAAGTGTAGAGTGTGATTACCGCGAATGGTGTACTGTTCGTGTGCTGACCAATATAATCACTCATACACATGTGTCTACAAGGCACCAATGCAGACTGCTGGAATCTTAGTTTACTCAATTTATTCAGACGTACACACTGGGACATACGAGTACATCATGGTTCGTTGACATATCAATTTGTAGGTATACATAGCAGATCTGAAGTCATGACACATGCAGAAATAATGGGCAGTACATCAAAGTTCAATGTCATGATACATTATGGCCTCATCCCCCTATCTGACTAAACGCGTCAGTGAAGCAGATCGATACATAACTAAAGTTACTTGACGTTCATAAGTTGTAGTATATATTATGAAACCACGAAAAGGGGGTTTCTAGCAGGATTGAGATCTCTCTGTCACTGTCCGATAATAGGATAAATAATCTGTTCTCTTGGCAGTGATCAAAACATATGATGACCGAAATCCAACATGGCTGCTTCCCTGAGTTATCGTTCACTCATTCATAGGAAGGAGAATATAAGCCAGAGTTAATTCATAATGGGTATATAAAGGATTTCATAAATGTTTCCATACAGCTCTACGGTGATCAGGTTGATTCACGTAGCCATAACCGCTGCAGGAAAATCTGTCATCTTCGTCGATACCAAACACGACACTAGCATAACGAAGCACCAAAAGTCAAGCTAGGCCTAACCGACGAGAGATCATCAAAAAATAGGAGCTGGGTTTACCTGGAGTCCGAATCATCTATATACTGACATAAGGAGAGTCTCTAACACAAACTATCGTAGAGACACCATCTCCTTCAGAAGAAAAACCACTTCGTAAGACATTTTTTTCTTGACGAAAGGACCAGCTCTTGAAAAACGTACCCCGCCATTTCTAAGCAGTACATCGGAACTCATCACGACTTGTCAAGACAACTCATACTTCCGCCAGACCGGAATACAAGAATCTAGTCCCTCCTACCCATCCAAAATATACAATATAGGACTGATTCTACTTGTACTAATAATATGTAATACATATGAATTCAGGCCATAAACACAATAAGCAAATTAATATATTTTCTGGCCCTAAAAAATAAGTACAAACGCAAGCGCACTATCCTTGCGCTGGATCAATATCCAGAACGATTACTCCTCTAATCAAAAGTGTGAATCAAACATGGATTATCTCGCTTTTACCATAAACAGCATTTTCATACACAAATGAATGCATGTCTATATTTTTCCCATATTAAATAGCCATATCGATTTTTGTAAAATGTGCGTCAAAATATGCACGCAACAGATTACCACACCCCTCGGGAAAAAAAAAAATGGTACATTTTTTTTTTGAAATACATCTAGGAGCAACATACAATAGGCTCACAACGCACCAATAACAATGCGCAGATGATAAGCATAAGTTTTATGACCTTAGAGAAAGTACTTCTCTAAGTATAAATATTTCCAGAGAGGTGTAACCAACGCATACTACAATATTAGCAATGACACAATTTCCACATTAGTTTATACATCAATTTCATCTAAGATATCTTAACATCATGATCATCAAAGACGAAAAACATTGAAAGATCAGCGGTGAATAACTATCAATGAACCGCTAAGTAGTGTTACAATCAATATATGATATATTACATATGTGTACACATTTCAACATAGAAACAACTGTATCCAAGTTGTATAACAGTTATGAATCATGTGGGCATCTAGACAAAATATCTGCCATCACATTTTCTGACCCACGGATAGCTCGCACCGAAAAATGAAATGGCTGTAGAGCAATCGCGTATCGCGTTGATCTCGCGCTCTTTAGATTTTTACTCTGAATAGCCGTAAGAGCTTTCTGGTCAGTTTCCACAATGAAATGCGCGCCCAGAAGAAATCTTTGCAGTTTAAGGATTGACCAAACCATAGCCAATAATTCACGGTCTAGGACCGAGTAATTCTTCTCTGCGGCATTTAATTTCCGAGAAATATACATCACAGGATGCAGAGTTCCAGAGTACTCTTGCATTAGTGCAGCTCCAATCCCTGTGGATGAAGCGTCACTACGAAGAATAAATGTCTTATCCTTAGAAGGCAATACTAGGATAGGTGAAGTAGAAAACATAGTTTTAACCTTATCCAAAGAGGATTGACATTCTTGAGTCCAATGGACTACATTAGGAGACCCTTTCTTTAGCAAGGAAGAAAGAGGTGACATAATGGAGGACAGATTCGGGATGAATCGTCCATAAAATTGTATTAGACCTAAGAGACTTCGTACTTGCTTTTTAGTCTTAGGAATAGAAATGTTAAGTATCTTACTTGTATTATGGTCTTCTGTTTTTAGGAACCCATGACCAACACGGTGTCCTAAGAACGATATTTCGCTAAAACCAATACATGCTTTCGATGGTTTCGCTGTCAGGTTATGCTCGCGTAAGATAGACAATAGTTCATTTATACCATTATAGTGATCGTTCCAAGTATCGCTGAAAAGACAGATGTCATCAAGATACGCAATGACATCTGAGCGATGAGATAGGATTCGACGCATCATGCGTACAAATGTAGCAGGGGCGTTCATAAGACCGAAAGGCATGAAATTCCATTGGAATAGACCCCTAGGCGTCGAAAAAGCAGTAAACGGTTTGGCGTGTTTGGATAGTGGAACTTGCCAATATCCCTTAGACAAATCGAGTTTAGTAAAGAAGTGAGAATTCGATAGTCTCGTAAGTAGCTCTTCTAGTAAAGGCATAGGTTCAGCATCGAATTTAGTCACTTGATTCAATTTGCGATAATCCACGCAAAGACGTATGTTATTGTCTTTTTTCCGTACTATAACCATCGGCGAAGAATATGCTGATGTGGATGGTTCAATAATTTTTAACTCTATCATCTCATCTAACTCTTTCTCTACCTGTGCTTGGAAATGTATCGGGATAGGATACGGTCTGACTCTTATAGGACTATGGTCAGTAAGAATAATGTCATGTTGAATGACATCAGTTTGACCAGGAATGTCAGTAAGGACATCCTGAAATTGTTCTAACATAGTAGAAACTTGTTTCTGCTCTCCTGGAGATAATTCTGGAGAAATTGCAACATCTTTCCATGATTCATTAGAGTGAAGAGGAATCATTGGAAAAGGTAAATTTACATCCGAGAAACTCGTTTCCTCATCCTGTATTACTGACAGAGATGAGTACTGTCCATGTTGGACTGGAAAATCGTCCGTTGCCTGGAAAACAGGTTGTAAATAATCAGGACGTTCATGGAATTCCGTGAGCATGTTGATGTGGAAGGTTTTACGCTTCCCGTCAATATCGACGATATAGTCAACATCGGAAACCTTTGATATTATATCGTACGGACCTTTCCAAGAAATGAGAAGTCTATTTTCCCTACAAGGTAGCAAGACAAATGCTTTGTCACCTGGACAAAGTTGACGCAAACATCTCTTTTTATTGGCAAATTCCCTTGCCTTCTGTTTCGCAAATTCAGAAGAAGCAGTTGCCAATTTGCATGCTTCAATAATCTTGTGTCTAAGTGCGATGACATATTCATAAGAAGATTTTGTGTCATCGACAATATTATCAGCAGTTATAAGATCATGTAGTAAGGACATAGGACCTCGCGGTTTCGCGCCAAAGACAAGTTCAAAGGGAGAAAATCCTGTATGTTCGTTGGCGACCTCTCTATATGCAAAGAGAGCCGCGGATAAAACCCTATCCCAATCCTGAGGATGATCTTCTGTTATCTTACCTAGTAGGTTTTTCAGAGTTCTATTCAAACGTTCCACCATCCCATTGGACATAGGATGATAAATACTACTCAGCGATCTCTCTATCTTCAGAGTCGACATTACTTGAGACATGGTATCCGATATGAGTTGGGTACCATGGTCGGATAATATTTCTGCTGGAAACCCCAGACGAGAAAATATTAACCAAAGAGCATCTGCGACATCAGCAGTAGTTATGCTCTTTAGAGGAACAGCCTCCGGCCAACGTGTGCACATATCAACACACGTCAAAATAAATTGGTGTCCTCTAGCAGACTTTATCTTAAATGGACCAATGATGTCTATCGCCATTTTTTGAAATGGCCGAATGGGAATGTCTGCAGCCTGAATAGGTGCATCATGGCGTGGACCTCTGGATTTAATCTCTTGACATACTTTACAAGATCGACAATAGATTCGTATGTCCTTATTCACAGCAGGCCAAAAGAAAGATTGAAGAACTCTAGCTTTAGTACGGGAAAAAACCCATATGTCCAGCACACTGCGAATCATGAGCGTGCTGTAAAATTTTAACTCTCATATTTTTTAGGCACAAGGATTTGAGAATGAATGGACTTAGCGGAGTCTTGTACCATACGTACAAGTACGCCATTCTTCATCGTAATCCAAGATTTACGATTAGTATCCTTATTCGGATCACCTTTTGTTGCCAGAGTAAAGTATTTCTTTAGAGTAGGATCATCTTCCTGCTGTTTGATAAAGGAATCGTGGGAAATCTCCAAGGGATCATCTTGGATCTGCGCATCATTATCTTCAGAATGTGAAGATTGTGGCATATTGAGAGCTTGAGCCCTAGTGATTACTGCATTAGCAGATTGCATATTAACATTTTCCCAATTAGAAATTTGCTGTGGAGTGCATTCTTTCACTCCATGAATGCGACCGATGATAAGATCAGCGATCGGATTCGGCAAGAGACATGCTTGCACCTCTCCTGTAAAGAAAGGCGTAGCAATATTGATAATGGCAGTGGAGTACTTCTCCAATGTGCCACCAAATGTTACACATTTGACTATATTGCCTGTAGCTCGAGAAGGATTTACGAGTGATTGCCTCACTCCAATGGTAGTGCACCCCGAGTCGAAAAGAATTGATACCGGAGTACCATCTATTAGGCCCCTATTAAAGACAAGAGCACCCCTTCCATTATGCGCAATTGACGCATGGAGAGCGGGAAGCGGGTTACCGCAGCTTAAAGTAGACACTGTGGTTGGATCGAATAATGTTTTGCATTGCGAACACTCAGATGCTCTAGCAAAATCGAAAGCGGAATTTGCTACACTGTTGGAGTCTTTTTTATCATTATTCTGATTATCGGTGTCGTGGAACTCCTGTTGTGCAGAGTTAACCTGGTAATACGATTTACCATGTCTTTTGTGTTGTGATCTACCTCGGTTATAATTGTCTCTATAATTATTATTGCCTCTGTTATAACCCCTATTTGGGTTTGAATCATAATATTCATGATCATAATCATCATGCTCATTATATTGAGTATCCCTGTAATATTGTTTCTTTTGTCTCCATGAAGCACTTGGGTAGTTCCTATAGCTACTCCCTTTCCGAGAATTTCTAACATTATGGGTACCCCTCGCGTGTCGAGGACTATCAGCCCGATTCCAGTTCTTCGAAGAAGAACTCTGATTTGAGTGGTTATCTTGGTTTTGATACTTATCCCAATTAACCTTTTTATCAAATTTATTTTTAGCTCCTTGGAATTTGTGTGAGTAATTCTGATTATATTCTGTTGCCGAAGCAACTGGCATACTCTCTTTAATGTTAGAGTTACCAAGAATCATGTCAGGGTGTGCCGTGGCATACTGGTCACAATATTCTTCCATTTGCTTTATTGTACTAGGTTTACGCTCATGTAAGAACTCTAGGAATGATTTATTTACAGAAGACATAACCTTGTCTCTTAGCAATAAATCTGTAAGACCATCAAATGTTTTCTCTGTTTTGGATAATTCAATCCATCGTGAAAGTGTAATTCGTGCTTTTGAGATGAATTCTGAGAATTCTACACCTACCTCAGGTCTCATTGTTTTAAACAAAAGACGATAACCTTCTTCAGACAGCTGATATCTCTTTATCAAAGCTGCCCTAACAGCATCATAATTATCTTTGTCGGCCTCTTCAACAAAATATAACTTACTTAGAGACTCCCCTTTTAGATTTTCAGACAACTGATTCACATACTGTGATTTGTCAACATTATGAGATCGACAAGCCCGTTCAAATCTAGAAAGCCAAAATGTTATGTCATCACTGGTAGGGTTAAACGCTGGTACCTTGACCTTGTACACAAAGGGTTTACCATTACCACCAGATGCCTGATTAACATTACTCATACATGTCAATTTTAATTTCTCTAATTCTAACTCATGTTCTCTTATTGCTTTTCTCTCTTCAGCTTCTAATCTTTTCTGTTCTGCAGCAGCAGCAGCTTCTAATTTTTTCTGTTCTGCAGCAGCAGCAACTTCTAGTTTTTTCTGTTCTGCAGCAGCTTCTAATTTTTTCTGCTCTGCATCAAATCTCCTTTCCTCCACTTGCATCTGCAATTTCTTAAGTTCAGCAGCAGTATCAGCTTCTTTTTCTAATCTTTTTTCTTCAGCTAGGGCTTTCCTTTCTTCTGCGGCAGCTTTTCTTTCCTCAGCAGCAGCTTTTTTTTCTTCTACAGCTAATGCTTTGTCATATTGAGCAACAGCCCATTGTTCTAAGTCTTTTCCAGTCTTATCAAGAGATTTTCCTTGAGTAATGAAATAATCTAATGTAGACATATTGTCTTCTTAAATCAGAAACCTGAAAAAGTAAATAAATTACCCTCTTTCAAGTTAATGGGAGACAAGTCTATACCTTAGACTTAGTCTTAGTCCAAACTTGTATGGTTTATAATAACCAATGATAACTTGAGTACCTGTGGACAACAATAATTGTATCTCAAATATTGTGGGGACAAGCCTTACAAAGGTCTTGTATACCTCAATGTAATCAAAGATCACTTGATCACTTTAGTACCTGTGGGGACAAAAAATATTCCTTAATCAAAATCACTTTGGGAGACAAGCCTTACAAAGGTCTTGTACATTTTGTTTTATAACAATAACAATCATAAAGTACTGATCTGTACTATACTATCAGTGTATACCACTATACGTCATATGTCAACTAAAGACATTACAAATGACAAACAAGAAAAGACAATCTGAAAACATTTGCAGAGATCAAATTAAATTAACTAGGAGAAATGAAAAAAAATGATCACAGAATCCGTGATGATAACTGCCATGAGATAACAAGACAAATAACGCCACAGTGTATAAACATAAGGGTGTAAAAAACTGAAATGAAAGAAAAGATGAGACCTACAATTATACAAACAAATCAAACAAAACTAAGGAACACAAAAAAATGTTACAAATACAAATATGAAACAGTCGTCACAACTAACCAAATATTTGCAAACTATGTTGCATGCAAATTTCAATTAAGAAATTGCTCCCTATCGAACGCCAGAACAAGACCAATATTACTCGGTATTTCCTGTTCTAGTCACCTCCCATCCAGGCCCGCAACATATAAACACTTACACATATAAACAAATAACATGTAAGCATAAATAGCATATAGCATACAATATCATTTATGTCATGAATGGAATGTGTTGCAAGTATAGTGTTGTAAAGCAGGCACAGTTTATTTTAATACTAATAACTTGCCACTTTATTCAGTAATAGATTTAATTTTAAACTATTACACTGTCAATTTTTCTCTGTTGAGCATATGAAGATCCAACGATGAACTATGCACTTTATGTTCAACAACACTGTGATTCTTCTGTACGTTGAGAAATGTCAACAATACTGCTCCAGATATTTTCTACACTTGATACCACTGTCCTGTGTAATACTGTCTGTACAGCGAAAAAACTGTCAACAAGCGCTGACCTAGATACAGCATCCTATCGGTAATATAGGTCAAGCTGACATCGACTGTATAGCTGTCCTACTGGTGTTGATGTGTTCAAACAAATGTTATTTCAGCTGTAAACTGTGATTCTCAACACAAAACTGCGTAAGCTGGACCCAGGAATCTGGCTCGCCACTGTAAAGTTTGTGTGTCTTCTCACTCTGTAAAGTTGCTTTCACACACACACTGGATGCTCTGTAAGGAAGAGTGGTGTGTTGTTGAAATCAGGCATGCTCCAGTCTACCCAGCTGTAAATGGGTAACTCACCCTAGACCTGAGTTAGGGAAGGCAAAGGCTCCAGGGGAAGCAGGCCCTAAACTTGGTCACTTCAGCCGACGCAGGATGGTGTATGTATGAAGTAGAAGTGTAGAGTGTGATTACCGCGAATGGTGTACTGTTCGTGTGCTGACCAATATAATCACTCATACACATGTGTCTACAAGGCACCAATGCAGACTGCTGGAATCTTAGTTTACTCAATTTATTCAGACGTACACACTGGGACATACGAGTACATCATGGTTCGTGGACATATCAATTTGTAGGTATACATAGCAGATCTGAAGTCATGACACATGCAGAAATAATGGGCAGTACATCAAAGTTCAATGTCATGATACATTATGGCCGCATTCCCCTATCTGACTAAACGCGTCAGTGAGGGCAGATCGATACATAACTAAAGTTACTTGACGTCCATAGTTTGTAGTATATATTATGAAACCACGAGGGGGTTTCTATCAGGATTGAGATCTCTCTGTCACTGTCCGATAATAGGATAAATAATCTGTTCTCTTGGCAGTGATCAAAACATATGATGACCGAAATCCAACATGGCTGCTTCCCTGAGTTATCGTTCACTCATTCATAGGAAGGAGAATATAAGCCAGAGTTAATTCATAATGGGTATATAAAGGATTTCATAAATGTTTCCATACAGCTCTACGGTGATCAGGTTGATTCACGTAGCCATAACCGCTGCAGGAAAATCTGTCATCTTCGTCGATACAAAACCCGACACTAGCATAACGAAGCACCAAAAGTCAAGCTAGGCCTAACCGACGAGAGATCATCAAAAATAGGAGCTGGGTTTACCTGGAGTCCGAATCATCTATATACTGACATAAGGAGAGTCTCTAACACAAACTATCGTAGAGACACCATCTCCTTCAGAAGAAAAACCACTTCGTAAGACATTTTTTTCTTGACGAAAGGACCAGCTCTTGAAAAACGTACCCCGCCATTTCTAAGCAGTACATCGGAACTCATCACGACTTGTCAAGACAACTCATACTTCCGCCAGACCGGAATACAAGAATCTAGTCCCTCCTACCCATCCAAAATATACAATATAGGACTGATTCTACTTGTACTAATAATATGTAATACATATGAATTCAGGCCATAAACACAATAAGCAAATTAATATATTTTCTGGCCCTAAAAAATAAGTACAAACGCAAGCGCAATATCCTTGCGCTGGATCAATATCCAGAACGATTACTCCTCTAATCAAAAGTGTGAATCAAACATGGATTATCTCGCTTTTACCATAAAC